>JAVSCE010010560.1:0-113345 GCA_032199065.1 Smutsia gigantea | reverse complement strand
CGTATCTGATAAAGTGCTGACATATAAAGAACTCATGCACCTTAACAAACAGAAAGCTAATAGTCCAATTAAGAAATGGGCAGAGACATGAATAGACACTTCTCCAAAGAAGAAATTCAGGTGGCCAACAGGCACATGAAAAGATGCTCCACATCGCTAATCATCAGAGAAATGCAGATTAAAACCACAATGAGATATCACCTCACACCAGTGAGGATGCCAACATCCAAAACACAAACAACAACATATGTTGGCGAGGATGTGGAGAAAAGGGAACCCTTCTGCACTGCTGGTGGGACTGCAAATTAGTTCAAACCATTGTGGAAAGCAGTATGGAGGTTCCTCAAAACTAAAACAGAAATACCATTTGACCCAGGAATTCCACCCTAGGAATTTACCCTAAGAATGCAACAGCCCATCGCAAGGACAGATGCACCCTATGTTTATTGCAGCAGTAGCACTATTTACAATAGCCAAGAAATGGAAGCAACCTAAGTGTCCATCAGTAGATGAAATGGATAAAGAAGAGGTGGTACATATACACAATGGAATATTATTCAGCCATAAGAAGAAAACAAATCCTACCACTTGCAACAACATGGATGGAGCTATGTATTATGCTCAGAAATAAGCCAAGCCGAAAAATACAAGTATCAAATGATTTCACTCATATGTGGAGTATAAGAACAAAGAAAAAATACTGAAGGAACAAAACAGCAGCAGACTCACAGAACCCAAGAGCGGACTAATAGTTACCAAAGGGAAAGGGACTGGGGAAAATGGGCGGGAAGGGAGGGATAAGAGGGAAAAAGGGGCATTACAATTATCAGATGTAATATTGGGGGGGCACGGGGAGGGCAGTACAACTCAGAGAAGACAAGTAGTGATTCTATAGCATCTCACTACGCTGATGGACAGTGACTGTAATGGGGTTGGTGGGGGGGACCTGATGAAGAGGTAGTTTAATAACCGTAATATTGCACATGTAGTTGTAGATTAATGATAATAAAATAAATTATATTAAAAAAATGAAAATAAAATGAAGTAGCATTTTTTTGACAGTTGCCTAATGATTTATTCATTCTCTTTTGTGAAGCTTATATTGTAGGCATGTTTAGACTAAATTTTTTTTCTTTCTTTTTCTTTTTGAAGGAGCATTTTTTAAGGCTAAGATATACTACACCATATCCAAAAGGTGGTAAGAATGATCGGAAAGGGATGGATTCATAGATAATGAAAGACAGGAAATATAGCAGGATGCCAGTTACTAAGAAAGCTGTAGAACTTGGAACCCAGAAAACAAACGAGAGGGTTTGGGGTCACCACACATGGACAACTAAGGGTACGGGCACACTCAAAGGCAGCTTGGTAGATTTGTCTAGGAGGAGATGAGTAGTCCTTGTTTAAGAGCTTCTTTTCCCAGAGAAGTCAGAACATCATCGATTCCTGGGAAAGAGGGTCAGGAGGGAAAAGTGGGTGGAAGAGGTGTGTAGATTTGAGCAAAGGGGAATGTGGGAAATCATATTATTGCAGAGTGGGAATAAAAAATAAAGAGTATAAGAGTATTAGCAGGAGAATTAAAGGCTCAAATAGATTTTTGTATTAATGGGTTTAACATGAGAATTCTTGGGAGGTTATATAAGATTTTTGCCAGCAAAGGCAGCTCATAGGATGAATTTTAAGTTTTTAGTAAACTTAATTTTAGTTTCTTTTTCTAATACTTTCAAAACATTTAAGCCAAAAGCTTTGTAGTTTTCTTATTAGTACGTTAAAATCACTTACATAAAGTTTTTACTTAATACTTATTAACACTTTAATTTTCTTATTTCTTATTAACCATGAAGTCAAAGCTTTAAATTTCATGGACTGATTATATGTTGCTATTAATGAAATTACAGGAGTGGTTATTTAATCATGGTTGGTTATCAAAAGATTAGGTGGTGGGCTAGATGTTAAATGAATCAGGGTCATTAATTCAGAGCTGATAGAAGGCCACGGGAACAAACCCAAGGGTATTTCTTGTAATCATGTCAGCACCTTGTCATTATTACTTCACTTCTCCACTTCATAATGCATCAATCATTCATTCATTCAACAAATACTTACTCAGCACCTATTATGTGCCACGCACTGTTCTCTATGCGGAGGATACACACGTAGGTGAATAAGAGACAAGGTTCCTGTTTTCCTGCAACTTATGTTCTGATACAGGAAGATAGACAATAATAATAAAATAATATTAATAGTAATAACTAACATTTATTTAGCAAGTATTGTTTGTTGAGACAGTTTTAAGCACATTATAAGTATTCATTTAATTCTTACAGCATTATAAGGTAGAGACTAGAACGATCTTCATTCTGTACATAAGGAAACTTATGTACAGAAAAGGTAAATAACTTCTCTAAGTTCACAGAGCAAGCAGAGGGCAGAGCTGGACTTTCAAACCAAGACAGTCAGGCTGTAGAGCTCTTTCTCTTAATGACTTTGCTATGCTTCCTCTCAGACAAGAAAAATGGCAGTAAACAATGAACAGAGTTAAGTTCAGGATTGTTTAGTACTATGAAAAAATAATAAAGGGTGATACGACTGTATTTTTGTGTTGGGAGGTGAAAATGTAGATATGAGGGAAAAACTCCTGGAGGTGACATCTGAGCTGAGACCTGAAGGATGGTGATCTGTTATGGTGGGACACAGGCAGCAGAGCAAAGACAGCACCATGGAATCTTTCCTCGTTTGTGAAACAGAAATGCCGAGCTGGCTGTAGCTAGGCCTTAGTATGTAAGAGTGATTGATTAGAAGTGAAGTCAGAGATAGTCAGGAACAAGACCCCATGGGGCCTCTGGTCACATTAAGGCATTTGATTTTTTATTCTAAAATCGGTAGGTTTTTATGCAGAGAAGCAACATTACCTGATTCATAACTTTTAAAGATCAGTCTCACTGCTATATGCAAATTTGACTTTAGGACAAAGGTGGAAGCAGGAAGATCTGTTAGGGGGGCAATTACAATCCAGGTGGAAAATGAAGGCTTGGACAATGGTTATGGCAGTGGAATGCAATTAAGGGTACATTTTAAAAGTAGAATTGGCAAGACTTGTCAAGTGTGAAGGATAAACAGTTTAAGCAGGAGCCTTAAGTTTTGGTTGGAGTAACTAGCACGTTGGTAGTGTCCTTTACTGAGATGTGTAAGACTAGGGGAGGAATACCTTTGGTAAGAAAAAAATTAAGATTTCATTTTGAACTTTATAAGGGAAGGGGCTTTTCTACCTAAACTCCCCCCCCCCCTTTTTTTCATTAAAATTTCAAAGGAGGAGTTCTGGGAGAAAAATCTTTTTAACGTTCAGTTTTATGAGCTCTTTACATTTGAAACCAAGTTGGAAGAGTTGAATTTGAATTTTCATTTGTTTAACAAACACTTAAATTGAGTATCTACTGTGGCCAAAGACTCTGTGATGAGACACCAAGATAAACGAAGCAAACAAGATCTCTGCTCCCAAAGTGCTTTTTTGGGCGAGGGAGGAAGAACGATTGGTGACTCTCTCCCTGTCCCAACCCACCCCCCGTTCATTGTCTTACCAGAAACTTCACCTTAAGGCTTGAGTAGCCCCTTTATAATAATGGCATCTCGAGCTCCTGGCAGCGGGGCCCACTGTTCGTAACGCTCAATGTCGCGTTAATAAAAGAATCTCCAATCCCCTCCCACTAGAACTCAGGCTTCTTTAAAAATAAAACTTTTTACCAAGAATACGAATACAGCCTGTGCTTGGAGACTAATATTTTTGTAGGAATGGTACCTTTATAAAGATGGTGGTTGCCCCCGTATATATTTGTTCTTTCTTCAAATCCAATTAAATGAAAATACCAGTGAGTCCGCAGCCCCACTCCCTAGGCTCGCTGGGTCTGGCTCGGCAGAAAGGACGCAGGAGCCCTGCGGTCTGACAGCGGGGTGTGATCCTTGTCTACGCTCTCTGTCACTAGCCGAGGATGTTGAGTCGGCTGCCCGAGCTTTCCGTCCACGCAAGAGTCTGGGAGGGGGTCGGGGAAGGAAAAGACGGCAGAGACTTTCAGCAAGTGGTTCTTTAAAGTATAAAACCACGTTTAGGGTCTACTCCACAGCACTGCTTTCAACCGCCCGCCCAGATTCCGCGTCTCGTCGTCGTCATGCCAACGTACAGATTGGCTTCCACGGATTGGTGGCTGCCTCCGCCTATGACGTGCGTTCGAGGAGCCCGGCTTTGCTTCCGGGTTTGGGCTTAGGCCCTGGGCGCAGGGGTTTCTGGGAGTCGGGAGCCGCCCGGCGTCCGTGTGAGGTGCGGTGGTCGCTGCGTGGGACCTCGGCGAACGGGAGGGGCAGGAGGCGGCTGGCGTGTCTTCCTTGTCCACGTGGGGCGGAGCGGGCGGTGGGTTCGGGGTTGGCGGTGAAGGACGCTCGGGAACTGCGGGCAGCGCCGCGGGAAGGCGGCTGTGCGGGCGGCTCAGCGGGGTTCACCTGCCGCGCCCCACCGCGGGTCGGGCCTGGAGGAGGGGTCGGCGAGTCCCGGGGACAGCCCAGAGGCTCCCTGCCCCGAGGCGGGGGTGATGATTGTTCGCCGGTCGGGGGACGGGGGAGGCCGTGGTACCCCCGGGGCAGAAAACCCTGTTTCTCCCTCTCTGGATAACCCGCCTTCCTGTTTTGAAAACCTAGAGAAGTAACCCAGTTCCCCAGCTTCCCCCCGCACTTGCTTTTCCAACATGTGACGGGTTTGGGGCGCCTCATCTGCTGGGCGGGACGCTGTTGGCTGCTCAAACCCAGAAGTACCATGAGGATTTTTGGTTGTCAGAATCATTTAGGGGGAGGTTCCTGTCTTTTGGACATTCCTTAAATTCTAACCTGCAAAATACAATATTTTTATTACGGTGGTTGCTGTAGGAGAAAATGGCATCAATAAAATTTGTTGGAGAATTTTGCCCATGTAACTGTCATTGAAATTTGGCACGTTTTTCTCCAAGACAGTAATTTTGTCCAGGGATTTTCCAAGTTTTTTTTTTTTTGTAGCCTATTTTCTGTTGTATGAGGTGCAAACTATAGGGAGTTTGGTGTGGAGTAAGGGTGAGTTGAGAATTTTTAAATCTCAGTCATGTCTGTACTGAATTTTACAAGGCTTTGCTATGTCAAGCCTAATCATTCTTATAGTAGTCCCATGAGGAATATCCCCATTCCACAGGAATTTACATTAGGTGACTTGCCCAGGGCCACAGAGCCAGAAGGAGAACAAGAAACAAGCTCCACTTTATGACAGAATTGTTTGCACTAAATAAGAACTACTTAAGAAGCTGTATTCCTGTATTCCTGAGACTCATTTGTTTTCCTGAGAGCTTTTCTTTGAGATGAAAGTAAAATTTGGAGAACGAGTTTTGGAAATGATTTCACAAGTTGGATATTTTTCAATACTTTATATAATGAGAGTTTATCACTTTGGGAATAACTTGATACTATTTTTCTTCAAAGTGTAAAAGATGATGACAGCAGCTAGGCCAACTTTTGAACCTGCAAGAGGCAGAAGAGGAAAGGGACAAGGTGACTTGAGCCAACTCTCAAAGCAGTATTCAAGTAGAGACCTGCCTTCTCCTACAAAGATCAAATACAGGTAATGAAGACTTTTTTTCTCATTCACAAGGCAAGGCCAAAAGTGTTGAATGACACGATCATGAGATAGTATGTTTAGGTTATATCACGTATCTATTTTCATAGTAGTAGAATGCAAGAGAGTTGTCTTAACACTGAAATTATGCTCTGTGATTGTGGAATGCTCCCAGATATTCCTTATGTAGAAACTCCTATTGGAAATTTACCTGTATTGATCTAATAATAACTAATATATTACCTCAGAGGGACTGTGCACTATTAGCACTAATCATTATGGAATTAAAAGAGTTACAGTAAAGAGCCCTGAGTTGCCATACTAACAAGAAGTTAAAATATTTTAGTCAATGTACAGCAGCATTGTAGGAAAGTATGTGATTCGTTTGGGCTTTTTGAGATGCTGGAAACCACCTGGATCCTGTTAGTAACCTTCAGATATCATAGTGATTTATCCAGTTCCCTCTTTTATTCTTGAGGAACTTGGGAACAAAGCTCCTTTTTGTGGATTGTCTTCCACTGCTACGGCCATGTGTTTTTTAAGTAACATTTTTGCCCTGGTTTGTTTCAACGTTAGACAAACCACTCAGGATGCCCCTGAAGAGGTTCGGAACCGCGCCTTCAGGAGGGAGCTAGAGGAGAGAGAGAGAGAGCTGCTGCAAGAGGCAAAATAGAGACCGTCCCACCCGAGACACCAGCACTACCCCAGACACGGGACTTATAACATCACGTAGCCAGTAGTTTTTCTTCCACTTGCTCATTGGAACAGATTGAAGGTTTTGATTGTTTGCTTTCAAATACTTAAGTAAGCAACTTAAGATGTTTGCCTTAAAATATTGGTAACACTTTCTTAAATGATTAGATTAGAGATGATGATGAGGTTGACGCCAGTTCCATCCTTTTATGCTTCTCTTTTAGAAGCAGCAGGGTGATCTGGGGATACTTAGCAGCCGTTGTTTCAATTCAGATCAAGTTTTGACTGTTTACTTTTTGAAGCCCCATGGTTTCTGTTGTGAGGTTTCCCCTGCTTTTGTCACTAGTCACTGGTGGGCATCGGGTATAGTATCTTTTCTATTTTTCCAGGATCTGTAAATCATTCCCTAAATTTCCCGGCAGAGACTGTAGTTCCCATATTAAAATCGGTACTTTAATTCACTCAGCAAACAGTTGCCAGAGGCTTTTTTGCCAGGCACTCTGCTTGTGGTCTCTGCTATCACAGGGCTTGTAATCCAAGGTCTTGGTGCCCTGAAGTCCCTAAAATGTTACAAGAAATGCAGTATTTGTTTCAGTAAGCTGAATAATGTTTGTGTTTTCCCAGAGCATACAACCTCTTCAGTGTCCAAGAAGCCTTGGTGAGACCAGATCCTGGCTGCCAACCTCGATGCAGATGACCCTCTAACAGACGTGTGTGTTTCATTTCCTCCATTCATCATTTCTTCTTTTTTTTTTTTTTACCATTCTTATTTTATTTATCATGCTTCCTGAAATACTTTTATTCTTTTGGCTTTAAGAAGTGACGTGTGTTTCTTTTTACTTACTGCTGTTCACATGTGGCCGTGTCTTCAATGCTAAACTTTACAGCTGATTTTAAAACAAAAAGTATTGTTGTGTGGTTGACCACTTATGGTTTCTTGGAATTAAGTATTCTAGTCAACTTAATCATCTGGTTAATAAAGATTTTCATAGAGAGGCAGTATGTTTTCAAGACATAATTCTGTGGTCTGTCCTGAGCTTATCCTCCTGGCAGCTGTGTGTCTTTGGGCAAGGTGTACTCATCTCTTAAGTCATAAAATTGAGATTAGACATCGACATGAGTAGGGTTGTGATGGTTAATAAGAAGTTTATTAAAGTACCATCAGTATGCTTTCTGTCTCAGAGCTGTAATTGGAATTTGTTGATTCTATATCTGTCTTTGAGGCAGGACTGGTCATTTTGCTGCCTTGTCACTACTATCAGCCTTGTCTCTTGTGTAACATTGCTGTCAGCCTTACTCTTACTACTTCTTATTGCTCCTGATGGGTCAGAGGCAGACTTCCCACCCCAGAGGCTTGTATTTTAACCTTCCTTATAGTCCCCTTTTTTAGATAAGTTCCCCTTGAGGTTGGTTAGTAGAAACTCGAATCCTGCCCCCAATCTGGCACCACATTTGACCACCATCAGTCATAGTGCCAGGAGACCTTCCAGAAGTTAGGGAAGCCATTGCTGCTTCCCTCTACCTCACCCAACACACACAACATACTTCTTTAAGACTTAATTGTAGTGTCTCTTATTTGACAGTCTACTCCCAGTGTCTGTAGGTACATGTGAATAGGGCTCCTAGTGATTTGCACCTCCTCATGCTACACTTTCTAGTAGGTACAGTCTGTTTCCTAAAGCCTTGGGACAGTGCATCTAAAGATTCCAGATTGCTTGTAGGTGATTTTCTATGTGGCAGCTCGTTTTTTAGCACTATGAAGTTGCCTCTGTATCAAGTCAGAGGTCAGATTTGGGGTTAGGCTTGTAAGAGTAGCATATCACTGTGCAGACTCAGCCTAGGTATAAGATGTTTCTTTGTTGCCTTTCTAACATGGTTTAAAAGAAGCCAGGACAAAAAAGGAAAGGAAAGAAAACAGTGCCTTGAATTCTATTCCATTTAAGAAAAAACATTTCAGCAAGTAGGCCACAGATATTTGCATCTTTAAAAAATTAAATCAATATAGTAATCAAACAAAAATCCATTAAGCTATGAAATAGCACAGCTACAAATCTATGTTGTCTTTAATGAATGCATTTAGTCAAGGGATAAAATGTTCAGAGGAAAGGCTAGATGAGTCCTTGGCTTTAAATAAATTTAATCTTACAAATATCATTCATATATGCATCATCTACTACTAAAAAAGACATGATGGTCAAAAAGGCAATTTGCGTTACCAACAGATGCCAGAAAAGAACATTGAATACCGTTTTGAGACTGCTGAAACCTTGCCATTAAATGTTTACTGAGCATCCACAGGATGGACCGTATTCTATTAGGTACTTTGGGACCACTGTAATTTTAATTAGAGCAGTGTTTGCCATCAGAAAATTTAGAATGAAATAAGTAGGTAAGCATTAGGCATTATATAAATATATTGATTTATGTAATATTAAGTATAAAATTTGTTAGATCATTAAGCAAAGTTATTTAAAAATTGTGTTACTTCATACTGTTCTCTTTATCTTTAAACCTGCACCCTGAGTTAAAAGGCCATACAATTATATTTGAAAATAAATACACAACTTAAATTTCAAAATTAAGAGTGCCAGTAATAAAAACTAACACTTACATGGTGCTGTTATAGGCCTGGCACTAGTCACAGAGTGCTGTATTTGTTAACACACTGAATTCTTGCAGTGATCCTATGCTGAGGACACTACTACTTTCCCATTTTTCCGAGGAAGAAACTGAGTTATTAAGATGCTAAATAGCTTGTTGATAGAGCCCTCTGACTCCACACACCAAATTCCTAATGAAGGGAATTAAGAGTGGAGTAAGAATGATTTGTTCAAATAAAAATAATTTCATGTTGTGAAATTGATTTTTTTGCTCTCAAACATTCACAATACAGGACAGTTAAAAGTGTAAGACAGAAAACACTAGTTTAAGAAAATTATGGGTTTTGAAAATAAGATTTTTTATTATAGGCGTTTTCCTCATGAAGTACCTACTTTAAGCTATGATGACTAATACATTAGCAGGAATTAGTTTATATGACAGATTTCTTTAGATATAGGATATAGGTAAGAAAAGTGAGATAAGGAGGGAAGGCTAGCAAAGGGAAAAAAGGTAAATTAATCTCTCTTGACAATCTGACTTGGAACTGGCCTTAACTGAGATATCTATGATTTACCTTTAAAAGGTAATTTCATCACCTGTAATAGTTAATGTTGGTTATCAAATTGTTCTGTAATGTATTTAAGAAATGGGGCAAGTACTGGAAGGCATTGGCTCTGATGTGGTACAGATAAAATATACATGTTTCTAAAATCTCCTTTAGTTATCCAACAAATATGTATTAGGAACCTCTTATGTACCAGGTACTAAGTATTTGAGATATTTACCAGTGAAAGGAAATAAACAAAGATCCCTGCCTTAACAAATATAAAGACTATCAGAGGGAGATGTAGCTATATAGTATGTTAGAATATGAGGGATGAAGGAAAAGCAGAATGTGAAGGTTTGGAGGTTTTAGGGGTATGGGGATAATTGCAGTTTTAAATAGTGTATTGAGGTAAGCATCATTGAGGTGACACTTGAGGTGATCTTTGAAAGTGCAGATAGCTGGGGGAAGAGCATTCCAAGCAAAGGAAACACAGTGTAAAAGCCTGTAGGAAGAATGCCTGTGCTGAGTAAGTGAAGGGGAGCATAGTAAGAGAGGTAAGAGGGAATGGGTCTACTGCATGGGCTTTGATGTTCTTGCAGAAACTTGGAACTAATTGAAGGTTTTGAAATGATCTGATCTACATTTATCTTAATGGTATCACTCTGACTGTTGTGTTGAGAACAGATGGCAGGGGTATAAGAGTGGACGCAGAGAGAGACTAGTCAAGTGACTATTAGAATAGTCTACATAAGAGATGATGGTGGCCCAGGTGGAAGCAGGGGAAGTGGTGATTCTGGTTATTTTCTGAAGGGAGACCTACAGATATTCCTGATGGATGGAACATAGGCTGTGAACAAGAGAAGTTGAAGATATCTACAAAACCTTTGGACAGAGGAAATGGAGGGCTAGAGATGCTATTTTTGTGTGTCTGCACTGTAGGAAGCTTCGGAAATCTTAAGGTTTTGGTGCCTATTAGACATCAAAGAGGAAATAACATGGAAGAATGTTGATACATGAACTTCAGAAGAGATGCAGATTAGAACTATGCATTTGGAAGCCTCCAGCAAATGGATTGTATTTAAGTCCTTGACATTGGATGAGATCACCCAAGGAGTTGGTGTAGATTGAAAAGATAAGAAGTCTTAAGAGTTGACCCTGAGCACCCTACCATTAGGAGATCAGGGAGAAGAGAAGGAGCAGGCATAGGAGACTGAGGTGGAGTGAGGCAGAAGGAAAGCCAGAGATGGCAATGTCCTGGAAGCCCCATGACAAGTGTGTCAAGGAGGAGGGAGTAATGAGCTGGCAGGTCACGTAGTGGCAAGAGTCTACTGGTGGTCTTGACAAAAGCAGTTTTGGTGAAATGATTAGCAAAAACTTGCAAGAAGAAAGATAAGAAATGGATGCATATGGAGAAATGGGGCAAGTACTGGAAGGCATATGGAGTCCACACATTTGTATCCTGGTGGGAATGATCCATAAAGCTGAGGAAAGAGATGCTGAAGGGGAAAGGAGGAAGAATTGCTGAAGTGAGAGGGGATGTGATCTACAGGCAAGGAGGAATGGACACAGGAACAATGAACCTGCGGTACTGCCCCTTATCTGCAGTCTTGTTTTCCACTGTTTTGGTGGCCCACAGTCAACCATGGTCCAGAAGCAGATGGTCTTCCTTCTGACAGATTGTCAGAAGGTCAACAATGGTCTTATGCTATATCATAATGCCTCATCATTCACCTCACTTCATCTCATCACGTAGGCATTTTATGATCTTAGGAAGAAGGATGAGTACAATACAGTAAGATATTTTGAGAGAGAGACCACATTCACATAACTTTTTACAGCATGCTGTTATAACTGTTCTATTTTATTATTGTTAATCTCACACTGTGCCTAATTTATAAATTAAACTATTGTAGGTATGTATGTATAGGGAAAAACATATAGAGTTCTGTGCTACTCGTGGTTTCAGGCATCCAGTGGGGGTCTTGGAAGGTATTCCCTGTGGGTAAAGGGGGACTACTGTATTGTGAAAAGGGGTAAGGCAGAGTATGTGGATAAAGATGCTGGTAGGTGGGTAGATATGGTTGGTGGTGGGAATTTATAGAAGTCCTCATCAAATCACTTCCGTTTTGATTTTGCAAAGTGTGACAAAGCAAGAGGGACAAAAGATTTTAGTATGTAGGCGTTTCTGCTTATAAATATGGGAGTGATCATAAAGTTTGACGACAGAATTTAGGCAATTTTTATCTTATTACAAATTCACCTTGCAATGGCAAGGGAGAGAGAGAGGACATAGAGGCAGCAGTTTGAGAATATGGCTGCCAAAAAAGAACAGTGAATAGAGTGCAAGAGAGTGGAGAGGAGGCTGGAAAGAGGCCAGATTCTGATGTGTGAGTACTTACCTCCTAGAGAGAACTCAAGCTGAATTTGATATGGTGGTAGATTGTTAAAAATGTCACTCAATGAATCACACCTCTCCATTTCTTCTGCACGCTTCCTATATATATTTGCTGTTTGCTATGGAGTATATTTCCCACCCCTTGAATCTGTGTTGCTTTGCGAATTCCTATGACCAAAAAATGTAGGATGGTGTCTGGGATGTCAGAGGCCAGGTCTTGAGGACCTGTAACTGCTGTCAGTCAGAGAGAAGCCAGGCAATCTGGAAAGAGGTCCAGGCTATTTAGCTATAGAGGCCTCACAGAGATAAAGGCCCCTAGCTCAGTGCTTTCCAACAGAAACTTCACTATGATGGAATTACTCTACATTGTCCATGTGGTAGCCATTAGCCACACCTGACTATTGAGTACTTGAAATGTGACTTGTAACTGAGAAATTTTTAATTTTTAAAAATTAACTCAATTAAAAAAATTTTTTAATTTTAAAAAATTTTGACTAATAAAACCTTTTGATGTAAATAGTCACATGTGGACAATGCTTACTCTATTGGACAGCAGAGCCCTAGGGGAGAGTGGCCTCATGAAGAGGGAGGCCACATGGAAGAGAACTGAGGTGCCCACTCACTCGCCAAGGCACCAGATGCCTGAGGCCTCCAAGCCTTAGGTGAAGCTCTCCAGCCAACGCTGTGAGAAACAAAGACAAACTGTCCCTGCTGAGCCCTGCCCAAATTCCTGACCTACAGAACCATGAGCATAATAAAATGGTTTTAAGCCATTAAACTGGAGGTAATTTGCTATGTATCAAGTAGGTAGCTGAAATAGATATGGCGGCAACAGGTCCTGCCGTCCTGGGAAGACCTGTCTGGGGTAGCCTGCTGGCCTGTTTTAGGTGACACATTAACTCCATGTGCCTTTCCATTCAAACAGTGATAGAGAATACGTGTTTATGTTATTCTACGGAAATGGTGATGGCACCTAGGCTCCAGGTTAAAATATTAAAATACTCCCAAGTAGAGTGTGCAAGAAACCATCCTCATTTATTAAACATCAGGGTCTTCTCAGCCCTACTTCTCACAGTGGAAGTTTATAATAAGGAAGCCTGGGCCACAGCCACTGGATCTGAGTGTCTCTCCTTTGGTTTCAACAAACCTATATGTCCAGATCCCTCCTACTCCCCATAAGATGGCTTCCTTTTAATTTTTTTCTCAGAGACATAGATTGTCACACCTCCTGATCATATGTACACTTGTAGCCCACTTGAAGCCAGGGATGTTGGCTGAACAGGGCGGAGGAATGACAGTTTATGGCAGCTGTTGATCTAATTCCTCTTATAGAATCACTGGTTTCTCCCCTTTATACAGAGGTCCTGATTGTGCACTATCAGATATTCCTGGTCATGTGGAATTTCACTACTTGCCTCTGCTTTCTTTTACTTCTCTGATACTGCATTAATTACACTTGCAAGATCAAAGAGGGTTCTTATTGAGGGATCATTAGACATAAATGGAATTTTTCATGACTAATCATCCTCATTTTGTATTTCCAAATATTGATAAGCTGACTTCTGCACATTTTCTTAAGTCCGTGGTGTTTTTTGGTGAGGATGAATGCTTGAGGAACAGATGAGAAATGGTAATCTCACTCAATTTACCAGGGGAAAAATATTAAAGTAGTATTCTACATGATATATGAGAGTTTGCCAACATGACACATTTTGTATGGCTGGCTACGTAAATCAAGGTAGGAGATCATTGAGAAAAAATTTTTTTGAATTTTGTTCATTCAAATATTTATACATTATTTTGCATGGAAGTTTGTGAAAATAAAATATTCACCAGATTTGAAATTCCTTGTAGACTGCTAAGTGCTCTCACCCATTTTACGACTGCTCTAGGATTCAATGACCTGGTTGTCTGACACCTGCTCACGTGTGTGCAGGAGAAATGGGCTTCATTCTCCATCTGGCATTAGCCACAGGAGCTATGGTTCAACCTGAGAGATGTATGTAAGGTCAAGGAGCAAAAGGGAATTCTCACTTGGGAAAGGCAAATGTGTAAGCCAAGGAACTTGCTAAGATTCAAAGCCGAGAGAGAGAAAGAGAGAGAGAGAGAGAGAGAGAGAGAGAGAGAGAGAAAGAGAGAGAGAGAGAGAGAGAGAGAGAGAGGAGTGAAAAACAAAAATGGGGCCAAATCACAAGTGTTAACAGAGGTGAGACAAAATCAGTTCTGGCAGAAACAGCAGGATGCTCAGTGAGCTCAAGAACAGGGAACAAATATGCTTTTCTTGCTATAACATCCTTAAACTTAGAATAATGATGACACACATTAGGAGCTCAAGAAATTGTTGTTGAATGAATAAATTAATAAATGAGAAACTCATGGTTGAACCCAAGAGGGATTGTTTAGGGCCAAGTCAAAGCAAAACTGTGTATTAGACAAAGTTGTAATTTGTTCCATTAATTCCCTCCACAATGGTAGAATTGGGTACTTTTCAGATTTCAGATTTATTTTTAAATTGTAGAATGTAAGACTGTGGTAGCATGTTGCAAAATAAGGGGAAAAGTGCTCCTGGTGAAATCAAAACAAGAAAAAAGACAAGGAGGAGACAGAGACATTTATTGAATATTTCCCATTGCCAAGCCCTATGCCAAGCATGTCACATGCATTATTTGATTTAATTTTCACAGCAACATTTTGGGGGAGGTACAACTATTAAACAGTTTTACTGATAAAGGAACTGGCATGCAGAATGTTTAAGTAATTTATCCAAGCTTATAAACTACTATGGTGGGAGTGATACTCAAACCCAGGCCTGTCTGACTTCAAAGTTGAGTTCTCCCCCTCTACCCCAGTTTATCTTCTTTTTATTTTATTTTATTTTATTTTTTATTTATTTTTATTTTGTATTAAGGTATTATTGATATACACTCTTATGAAGGTTTCACATGAAAAAACAATGTGATTACTACATTTAAGCATATTATCAAGTCCCCACCCATACCCCAATGCAATCACTGTCCATCAGTGTAGTAAGATGCCACAAATGCACTGTTTGCCTTCTCTGTGCTACACTGTTTTCCCCGTGACCCCCCCACACCATGTGTACTAAACATAATACCCCTCAGTCTCCTTCTCCCATCCTCCCCACCTGCCCTCAAGCACCCCTCCCCTTTGGTAACCACTAGTCCCTTGGAGTCTCTGAGTCTGCTGCTATTACATTCCTTCACTTTTGCTTCGTTGTTATACTCCATAAACGAGGGAAATCATTTGGCACTTCTCTTTCTCCACCTGGCTTATTTCACTGAGCATAATATCCTCCAGCTCCATCCATGTTGTTGCAAATGGTAGGATTTGTTTCTTTCTTATGGCTGAGTAATATTCCATTGTGAATCTGTACCACCTCTTCTTTATCCATTCATCTACTGATGGACACTTAGGTTGCTTTCATCATATCTTGGCTATTGTAAAAACTGCTGCGAGAAACATAGGGGTGCATATGTCTTTTTGAATCTGGGAAGTTATATTCTTTGGGTAAATTCCAAGGAGTGAGATTCCTGGGTCAAATGGTATTTGTATTTTTAGTTTTTTGAGGAACCCCCATATTGCTTTCCACAATGGTTGAACTAGCTTAAATTATGGTTATATCTTCTTGTTCGATGAACCCTTTTATCATTATGTAATGTCCTTCTTTATCTCTTGTTACTTTCTTTACTTTGAAGTCTATTCTGTCTGATACAAGTACTGCAACACCTGCTTTTTTCTCACTATTAGTTGTATGAAATATCTTTTTCCATCCCTTCCCCTTTAGTCTGTGTATGTCTTTGGGTTTAAAGTGAGTCTCTTGTAGGCAGCATATAGATGGGTCTTTTTTTTTTTTATCCATTCAGTGACTCTGTGTCTTTGGATTGGTGCATTCAGTCCATTTACATTTAGGGTGATTATTGATAGGTATGTACTTATTGGAATTGCAGGCTTTAGATTCGTGGTTACCAAAGATTCAAGGTTAACTTCCTTGCTATCTAAGAGTCTAACTTAACTTACATAATATGTTATTACAAAAAAATTTAAAGGTTCTTTTTTCTTTTTCTTCCTCCTCCATTCTTTATATATTAGGTATCATATTCTGTACTCTTTGTCTATCCCTTGATTGACTTTGGGGATAGTTAAGTTAATTTTGCATTTACTTAGTAATTAGCTGTTCTACTTTCTTTACTGTGGTTTTATTACCTCTGGTGATAGCTATTAAACCTTAGGAACACTTCCATCTATAGCACTACCTCCAAAATATACTGTAGAGATGGTTTGTGGGAAGTAAATTCTCTCAGCTTTTGCTTATCTGGAATTTGCTTAATCCCTCCTTCAAATTTAAATGATAGTCTTCCTGGATAAAGTATTCTTGGTTCAAGGCCCTTCTGCTTCATTGCAGTAAATACATCATGCCACTCCCTTCTGGCCTTTAAAGTTTCTGTTGAGAAGTCTTATGATAGCCTGATGGGCTTTCCTTTGTATGTGATCTTATTTCTCTCTCTGGCTGCTTTTAATAGTCTGTCCTTATCCTTGATCTTTGCCATTTTAATTACTTTATGTCTTGGTGTTGTCTTCCTTGGGTCCCTTGTGTTGGGAGATCTGTGCATCTCCATGGCCTGAGAGACTATCTTCTTCCCCAGATTGGGGAAGTTTTCAGCAATTAAAGACATTTTCTATCCCTTTTTCTCTCTTCTTCTTCTGGTACCCCTATAATGCAAATATTGTTCCATTTGGATTGGTCACACAGTTCTCTCAATATTCTTTCACTTTTAGAGATCCTTTTTTCTCTCTGTGCCTCAGCTTCTTTGTATTCCTTTTCTCTAGTTTCTATTTCATTTATCATCTCCTCCACTGTATCCAATCTGCTTTTAATACCCTCCATTGTGCTCTTCAAAGATTGGATCTCAGATCAGAATTCATTCCTGAGTTCTTGAATATCTTTCTGTACCTCCATGAGCATGTTAATGATTTTTATTTTGAACTCCCTTTCAGGAAGAGTCATGAGGTCAATGTCATTTAAATCTTTGTCAGGAGTTGTATTAATAATTTTACTCTGAACCAGGTTCCTTTGGCATTTCATATTTGCATATGGCGCCCTCTAGTACCCAGAAGCTCTATTCCCTGGAGCTGCTCAGTCCCTGAAGCAATGTCGGGGGTCTCAGGGAAGTGGTATTGGTGCTGGGGGAGGAAAGAGCTGTTTCCTGCTTCCCGGCTGCTATGCCTGTCTCCATTGCCTGAACTGGTGGGCTGAGCACACAGGTATAAGCCTCTATGCTTTGCCTTTGTAGTTGTTGTAGACAGATCTTCCCTCTGGCTGGGCTAATGCCAGGGTAGGGTGTGCCGTTTTGTGAACCAGGTGGGGCTGGCTGGGAGAAAGGCACAGTAGGCTGCATATCACAGAGGGGGTCCTTGGAGCTGTGTAGTCAGCTAGGGAGCTGGAGCACCTGAAGATCATCTAAGGAGGAAGATTTCTTTTTCCTCCTTAAATATGAGAGTCTATATGGCAAAGCTCCCAACCTGCTGGGCAGAGTGCACCTGGACAATTTTGTCTACCTGTCCTTTCTCCTGAGCAGTAAGCTCTGTGCAATCCTTGCCCCTTTAGCAGCCCTCTTGCTAAGGGCTTCTTTGTTAGGAAGTCTCTCAGACTGCCCACCTTTCTTTTGTCCCAGAGCAGCCGGATATGGATCCCTGCTTTCCACAAGCAGCAGGAATCTCAGTTTCTCCAGGAATTCTGCCTTTTGTAGCTTTCCAACCTCATAATCATGAGAGTATCATGCAAACACCATGAAATGTAGGTTTGTGCTCCCAGAGAAGATCTCTGGAGTTAGGTATTCAGCAGTCCCAGGCCTCCAATCCCTCCCTGCTCCGTTTCTCTTCCTCCCACCGGTGAGCTGGGGTGGGAGAAGGTCTTGGGTCCCGCTGGGCCACTGCTTTTGGTATGTTATCCTGTTCTGTGAGGTCTGCTCTTTTCTCCAGGTGTATGTAGTATGGGGCAGTGCAGTCCTCTTTCCTGTTGCTCTTTCAGGATTGGTTGTATTAGTTATATTTTCGTAATACATGTGGTTTTAGGAGGAAGCCTGTGTTTCACCTCTTACGCTGCCATCTTTAATCTGACAGTTTATCTTCTAATAGGAATTATTTGCAACGCTTGCTTAAAATTAAGAGTTCTCAGGATGTAAATCTAGAACTTAGGAAATCAAAATTTCTGCTAGTAGGGTTCTGGATTCCTTATTTTTAAGAAGCACCCCAGATGATTTGTTTTTTGAAGCAAATTTGAGGAACACTGTCTGACACTATATTCCTGGTAGACATCCCATTACAAAAACTATCTGTTAGAGCTTCAATAATTCACTTATCAATAGAAGAATTTAGATTATTTAAATTACTGAATAATTTTCTTTGTAAAAATTCTTAGAAACAAGTGCATATTAATTTATGCTTCTAAGGGAAATGTGAAATGTATTTAAATGGAAGAATATTGTGGCAATATTTTACTTCTTCAGGAATAGATACAAGGTGTATACTATTTGCAAAAGAACATCAAATTTACTGACTTGTTAAAAACTTGTTTAAAAAAGAGCTATAAATTGAGCTACAATTAATGTTTCATAAAATAAAAGGGTGGTTAATCTCTAAAAAGGAAACGTTAAAGCTAATTGGATTTTTGCATCTGAAAAGCCCATAGGGAAAGGCTTTTCTTGATTAAAAAATTTAAACTCATTATATAGCATATATTTTGGTCAGGGTTAGGGAACGGTAATTAACTTCCCATGGAATATTCACTAATTACTGCTAGAGCAAAATCAAGTTAAACAAGCCCTGAACTTGGAGGAAATGCAGAAATATTTATCAGGTGCAATGAAACCTAACACTATACATACTAGAATGATCTGATTAGTATTTATGCCTAAATTTTATTTTAAGATAGCTCCTATGGATTCTTAAGTTTTTTATAAATATTAAGTTTTCTATATTAAGTTTAGTTTCATTAGCTTTATGGAAGTGTTTAAAATTACAAAATTTAATAAGTGGAAAGAGATTTTATCCTGAAAACATAGGTTTTATAAAAGCATTTTAAAATATAGTCTGCAGTGTTAATTAATTTTTATTAGGTAGATTGGTTTAGTTCCACATTGCTTAAAATTTCAGTATTTTGCAGTTTCAACAAACTCAAAACATTTTGTAAACATTATTTTAAAATTACATTCATAATGAACAGCTTTTTAAAAGTATTTTAATTTTTTTCTGGAAAATATGCACGTAAATCAAAATCTGCATATTGGCTAAATTGTTACAAATACTTTTTGACTAAACATACTTTGTAATTTACATTGTAAATGCATAATAGCCTGTAGTACAATTTTAAGTAACTTTTAGTGATTGGAAAGGGACAAACTGCTGGTTTACATGCTCTTTGCAAATTATTTTCTGTATGGAGAAAACTTGGAAGTTAAATTTTGTCATTTGAGTGGCTACTTTTGGGGGAAAGGGGCAAATTCAGGCAGATTAAGAATTTAGGGAAAGAATTTCAAATACCAATGCATCAGACTGAAATTGTTAACCATTCTATTTTAATGACTAAAGTGGAAACCTTCACTGGGGGCCAGCGAGTAGTAAAATACTGACCGAGAGAGGAGACCTGATTTGAGGCGATCATCCCCGCCAACCTGGTAACAGTCCAGTTCCCTACAGTATCTTTACATGTTTAATAAACTTTGCTAAAGGCTCCTGTCTAGGAAGATTAATGAGAAGGGGATGAGTCAATGTTTGAGGGCAAAATGAACTGCAGAAGGCTGGAGGCACATAGAGAATTAGAGGTAATTACAAGGGAAGAAGTTTGGGGAAATGAGTTTGGACCAAGGATTAATGAAAAAGCACCAGAGAGTGTTGGAAATTCAGAGAAGGAAACTGGCCTTCTATATGGGATAGGGACAGAGTTGATTTTTCAAGGTTTGGGTTTCCAAAAAGGAATTCTGTTTCAACCAGGGCAGTAGTCTAGAATTACTGGGGAGCCAAGGTTATTTAGTAAATGACAGCTGATCACATAGGTAAACTAGAAAACGCGATAGAACATGGGCCTTTCCAGAAGAGGAAAAATCACAGGAACTGGAATAGAATGATCTGTCCAATGTAGACATTTAAAAAGTCTTCTCATGGTACTGCTTAGTCTCTCAGACTTTGGACCCCTTCATTAGCTCTACCCCATGAGCAAGCTTTTGGGCATATGAGATGATGCAGTTAGGGGGCAGGTAGCTGGTCTTGTGTGCCTGGTATCCAGTGAAGCTGGGTTGGCCAGTGCCTTCCCCTGTACATGCAACTGGCTTCTGCTGCTGTCGCCTGTGGCTCATGGACATTTGTTCTGTTCTTTGTTAGTCAGGGTCTGGTGGTCTCTTGCCACCTGTGACTCACCCGAAGTTTAGCTGGTATTCTATTTTTTCGGATGTCCACCTTGAAGTCTATATTATAGGACATGTCATTACAGCTACAAAAGCTCCTGACAATCCCCACCTTCACCGTCACGCTTGTAGAAATGCTGAGGTTCATCAGAGCCGCTCAGGGCATCTGGGGAATGGGGTGGCAAGAGAATGAGAGGTTTAGCCTCCACCTTTATCTACTTCCTTTACTTTTAATGACAATAAATACAAACAATATGTGTTGTTTGCTGAGATACATTTTAATAAATTATTATTTAATTGAAGTTTCACTACGTTAATATAGTTAACATGAACCTGCAAAAATGCTTATTTTGTTTTTCATAGCATATGGCAGAAGCCCACATTCCACTAATAAGGAAATGAAGTAATTTGCTTGTCTATGCGGTGTAAGTGGCTTTGAGCGCTATCCCCCAAGTGGGATGAAAGTCACAAAGGCAATATGCTCTTGTAGGAGTGGGGGTTGCATATCTGCTGATGAGAATTGCCCTTATTGTCTTATCTATTATTGCCTTTGAAAGGAAAAACAGAATTAGATAATTAAAATTCACTGAGAAAAAATAATCCCTAAAGCACTAAAAAAATAGGTAGATAAATGACTTTGCATCTGTAATTTCACTTTTAAGAACCAACTATACATATACTATACAACAATCAAATATACATGTTCTCCAAAGGTGGGCAGTGCACCATATAATACAATTTCACTCTCAAATAAAAAATGCTTCATTATTTTCTATACACTGAAAAGACTGAAGTTGTATAAATTACCTAATCAAAATTTTCTCAGTGACTCTGAACATGAGAATACCAATTACAGAAAATTAATATACATTAATAGATAAAGCTAAGTACAATGAGAGCATTTCAAAATGTATATAAATCAAAATGATTTCCTTTGTACATGAAAATTAGTTGCAAAATATACAGTTATATGGAACACATTCAGGAGCAATATAACTATAATAAATATATTTTGCTTCACATATTGGCTCAATAGAATACCAGGTTATTAGATGCCTTATTATATGCAGGCACTGTGCTAATTGCTAGACCCAGAAATGATGAACATATGTCCCTATTCCTAAGAACTTCCAATTAAATGAGAAACCATGTAAAGAAGGATTTACACCAAATATTTACATCACAAATATTTGTCGCACACAGAGGTCTGTACTCTTGACTTATTCTATCCTCCTTCTTACCCTCCAAACCAAAAGCATAATTTGTTTAGCTAGTTAGAGTTATGTTTGGCAATGCTGTTAAAGTTAATGAAATACACAAAGCTACCTGATTATAGTTATTTAGTAATGGCATTGTTTTATGGGAATAATCATGCTCTATCCAACTGGACTAACACATGCAGATGAATCTCCAAATGTAGATTGTGATTACCATAAGGCTTGTCTTTACTGATTTGTGAGCAGATTATCCTCTCATTAAACAACAAGGATGTAACTGTTTTGGTTTCTATTTTTCGAATACTCCTTAGGGTCTTTTTAAGGAGTACTTCTAAAATTCTGAAAATCATATCTAAAGACAAATTATTGAAAGACTTACTAAAATTTGGCTTTAGAATTCCTTTCCCAGAAAATGTGTGTTTGGGTTATGTTGATTGTGGGGGGTGGGGTAGAAGGAGAGAAACACAGCAAGTGTCTAGCCCAAACTGGATTTCTAAGAGCTAGAGGACTGGCTAAGGGAATAAGATACCTGAATTTTCAAGATTCTGCAGTACTGGTCTGGCTTAACTCGCCAAAAGGAGAAAGAACTAGGGACACATTTTCTGAGGCAACTGTACAAGAGAAGGTATATAACCCTGGCCATTGTGGCAGGTTTTAATGGGCTAATAAGCATTTGAACAAGAAGGAAGATTAGGCCTTGATCTTAGAGGAATGGAAGACATGTGACTGTTCCAAATACTTGTGGAGACAGCAACCTCAGACCAAAGACTGGACATTAGTATAGATGGAGGCAGAGTTGCTTTCAATATTAGGAAGAACTTTCTAATAGAACTGTTCAGAAATGGAGGTAGTAAGTTCTCTACCCCTGAAAGAACTGAATTAGAAATTGAGAAGAATCCTGGCAAGGTGTTCTAGAATTTAAAGGGGCTTTTTATACTAGGTTAGAAGCTGTATTAGATTCTGAGGTTATGTTCAAGTTTTAATATAAGACTATGAGAAGAGTTATCTTTTGATAACTGCGTAGTGGCATCCTGTGTTTATATTCCCTATTTAGACATTAAATCTGATTAGGCATCATAGTGTCATCAAATATAATTTATTTATAAACACATCTAAACTTTTAAGATATATTCTGTTAAGTTACATAATCTTTAGAATCACAACAGTTGGCTCTATAGCTACATTTACAGTGAAATAAGAAAAATAACTCAGGAGAAAATTTTAGGTACTGTTTTTTCAGTTTTTATTCATTATAAAACAATGTGTGCCTGTGGTAGACTCAAGGAAAAATCCCTATTAGCAGCTCACTATGAATGTCAGCACCATTTAAGACTTTTTCCGGAGTAATAAGAAAGAAAGAGAGGGAAAGGGGGAGAGGAAGAAGGAAGGAAAAGGAAGGGAGGGAGGGAGGGAAGAATAGAGGGAGAAAAGGAAAGGGAGGAAGGGAAGGAGACAGGCAGGGAGGGAGGGAGGAAAGGAAAGAGCGAAGGGAAGAGGGAAGGGAAGGAAAAAGGAAAGGAAAGGAAGGAAAGGCAGGCAGGCAAAAAACAAATTCCTTTCAATAATAATGGTCTTAAAACAATTAAGACTGGGCTCCTATTGAAATCTTGAGCCATTGAAATCAAGTTTCTCAGGATGCCTGAAATGCTACATTGGATGAGGAAGCAACTAGTCATGTCAGAAAACTGTTAAGATCAAAGTGTGTAAGAAGAATGTAGAAATCTTTGTTTGTGTGCTCCTGTGTAGGGATTTATTGGGCTGATCATCTGCCTCATCCACAGTCTTTGATAACTAGTCTTATCCTAAATATGGCTTTAGAAAGTGGAGTAAAATAGTTTCTTGTGTTGAAAGAAATCTACTTCCCTGCATATTCCAGCTTTTGTTTTTAGGTTGCCATCCAGAGTTGCCCTTTGTAAGATATTTTTGAGTGTGTACATTTTGAATGTGTACACTCAGTTCTAAATATGAGTTTCCAAACAGTGGACCCAGTTAAAATTGAGAATGATTTAAAAGTAACACTGTTATGTTTAACAATATATTTAATCACTATATTTATTGTTTCCAAATCTCAAAATGTACAGGTGCTTCCCCTATACTTGACTCTAATTTTCAAGTTGTTTAGTTTGAGCTAGGAACACCAAACACATATTCAATTGCTTTTCTTGCTATCTGGGAAAAATGAAATCACGTTGCTGGACATGGTCATTCTCAAATAATAACCTAGCTTTCAAGGACAACATGTAATGGATACTGCTGTGACGAAGACCTCTTTCCCTCCCCAAACCTGAGCTGTTATAGGAATGTAGTTAATTTTGAATATGCAGACATTCTTCATACTGCTCCATCTCACAGGTAACAGATGGACAAAAGGTACTCTACATTTTAAATCAAATTTGAAGATAGTTCTAGGAATGCCCATTAACTTTGAATTTATCTCCTATAAATGTTGCATTTAACCTTTTTTTATATTTAATAATGCCATATACCTACTTTCACTTTTAAAATACAATATCAGAATCTTGTGTGCGTAATCCAGATGTAGTGGCGCAAGACAAATGATAAAGGATTTAGAAATGTTAAAAAGAATTTTTCCACAAGAATGAAAGCAATATGGATAATAAGCACAATTATTTTGTCTCACGCTGTAGCACTGGCTGAAGGATGATAATGAAAGGAAAGCAGACTTTCAAGAAAAAAAAAAAGACGAATGGAGGAGGTTATAGATAAAGGGATATTAGTTCCTCTCACCTAAACTTACAGGCAGAAAAAACAGCTTCTTCTGGGGTTACTGGGAATAGACTTGAGAAATCACTGTCAGACATCCAGAACGGAGGGTGAAGCCAGGTGATACACATGGTTCTTTGACGGTGAAACCAGTGACTGGCAAGATCAGAAAGAGAGAACCAGTTCAGTTATTAACCATGTGTGTATGTGGTTGGGTTCCTTGAGGATTTTAAACATACAGAACCATTTTTCAGTAGGATAAATAGATCAAATGAAAGTGCTCTAAGAAGATGCCACATTAGAACAAGATGAGTTATTAACAGAGCCAAGCCCAGCATAGATTGTTGTGCAAAGGAAAAAGAACAGTGAACAGGAAGAATTCGGGGTTTTATGACTAGACAGTAATTTAGTGCAATCATAACTGATGAAGAGCACTCGGGGCAGATGCAAAGGGGTGGCAATGAGTGAAAATGATTAAAGGCAGACTGTCTTATATGTTAGAAAGTGTATTAAATCAAACGCAGAGGGGCCTCCTAGTCTTGATAGCAAGGGTATTTCTAGAGACATTACCATAAATCAGCTGCCAATGAGAAGGATGGTGGGAGTCAAGATGATGTAATAGTGAAACAAGATCAAGAAGAGATTCTATTTTACTTTACTTTCTTCTTTCTGGAAGAGATTAACAATTCCTAGAGTCAGTGATCAAAGCAATATTTATTTTAAACATTTTGATTAGTTATATATATGCTAAAATTAACAGTTCAGTAAATCCTCATATAGGTTACACTCACTGTTAATGGTCTTTCTCAAATGTTTTCAAAGGCACACATACACAAAAGCCTTCACTGAATATTTTTTCTTATACACACACACACACACACACACACACACACACACGCGCGTGCAAGGCAAAGGACAATCAACTAAGGTAGGAAGAAAGGCTACAAATTCTACAGAATACTTTTTATGCAACTGTCTAGGGGCAGTCCCTGATTTTGGAATTGCATGATAATATCATCCAATATCCTGTTCAATTTTTAAAAATATACTCAAAACTTATGTTTACATAAGTGTATATGGTAAAATAAAAGGACCTTTATTTAGGCATATTTCCACTTAAGAATGCATCTCTAAAGAATATGTACACTTATTACAGTATGTGGGAAACTACAGTTAATTTTAGAGAAATCCAATCTGTACATTACCTGAGATATAAATCAAGGGTCTTAAAACCTAAAATGCTTGTATCTTACTGATAAAAGAAACATATATCCTTGCCAGGCAGAATCATCCTAGCTGAGAACAAGGATGATGAAAATCCTTTCATTGTTTGGGTTAAAGATGATTAAACATCTAAACAGATGCAGATTCAAATCTATTAATACCGAAAGCCCAGTCATTTTTAAAATTTAAAATATAATTCACTATATAATTTACTGAAGTAGTAAACCAACACAGTGCTTTATAGTTGGTATATATCACCACAGAAAACTGATATGGTACTAATGTAAACACTGACATTTCTTACTGCAACTCAAATTTGGACATCTAAAGGCTTAAGAAATGCAACAGTAATGATTCACTTATCTGGAGGTCAGAGTTTCTACATCCTCAATTATGCTGGAATCTGACAATGACACAGAAAAAGTATTTTAAGGACTACCATCCCAGAATCCAAGAACTTTACCCAGTGGGTTACATTTTAAGATAAACTCAAGTATAACTTAGAACCAGTAATTAAATCAAGAATGTTAATTTAGTGCGCTTGAGTCAGAAAATAAGAGGAGAGATATGACACTGCTAGAAGTTGAAACCAGCGTACACTGAAAAGTAATAGAATCAGCAATTTTTAAAACATTTCAGTAACTACTGATAGCATTATGACATTATAACATGGTACATTATGTTCTTAATGAAGACTTGAATCATAAAAAAAAAGTTAAGCCATGTTTAGCATATAGTTTAGAAGGTTAGGGAAATACATTGCATTTTAGAAAAATTTTGACAAAAAAAAAATGGAGAAAGAAAAGGGCTTGAAAGAAGCCAATCAATGATTAGAAAGAACAGGAATTCAACAACTCTTACACTTGTAGCAACAAGATAGGATTCATTTCTTTTTAAAAATGTATTTTTCACTCCATATACTATTGTGTGTAAAAAATTCATTTTTACTACTTTGAGATTTTTCCCATCTAAATAGTACAAATCTGTGAATTTTGTTTTTACTAGTCTTTTGCGGATAAAGCACTTTAAAAATCAAAACATCAAAACTCATCACCATTTACATATGAAAATACTATGTATTTTGGATTCTCTAAGATTAACTTATACTCGATATAATTTTTGGTAAAATGTATTTTGTATTTTATGTTTCTGGGAACTGCTAATTCATATACAGTATACATTCGTAGTAATCTCTAACAGAAGGTACATTTTATTTTATTAAGATGAATAGATCTTTTTAACCAACTATCAAGGTTAACAAATTTACTGTAGATTTCTAGAACTGGAATAGTTTTCGAATGTCTAAGCTAAGTCTATTACTTTTAGAAATGATTAGAAAACCATGGATCCCTGTATTTATTAAACTGAATCACTTGGCAGTAAAATTCAGTTAAGGCTTTTGGCATTGGTGAAACTTCTTCCCACTCAGACCTGCTGCTGTGGTAGACCTGCACTTCATCTGTGATTTCATCTGGGGCATAATCACCACCTAATATATAAATTTTATCCTCAATTCCAACTGCACCTGCATTAAAGCCTGCACATTCAAAAGATCCTTCACCCTTCCATACACAAGTATCTGGACAAAAACTATAAACCTTATAGGTGGAGAGGTCACATATATACAGTGTGCAATTTACCGGGACAGCTTTAATTAGTGTTGCATGAAAAAATTGCCCAAACTCTGCTACTAGTTCAGACCACTGGTCAGTTGTAGCATTGTACTTAAAAAAGCAATCAAGGGATGGATTAAAGGCATCTGTAATCTCTACCTCTGATCCAAGAACATAAATGACATTTTGGCATGCACTTGCTTCAGGATAATATATGCCCCTGGGTAATGGACTAACAGAAAACCATTCTTTGGAAAGAGGGTTGTAAGATTCAACATCTAAGAGACTTCTAATGTCCTGAGACCCTCTTGTCTTTCCACCTATCACAAATAATCTATTGAGAGCCATAATTGATGTGTGCATGGTTCTTGGTGTTTTCATAGGTGATACAAGGAAAAAATCATTTTTGAATGGACAGTAGCACCAGGTTTGATCAGTGGCATCATGATATGACTCTGCAATATGCAGCCGAACTGTTCTACAACATGGCCCTTTGCAGCCACCTGTCAAGAATATTTTCTCTCCATAACTAGATAGACTAGATCCTGGCAAATCAAGCAAATGTGATTGTGGCAGTATTTTCCATGAATCAGTTTTAATATTATAGCAAAATGTGTATTGATTTTCTCCATTTTCCTCAGTTTTGTGAACAAATATGTATTTTTCGGTTGTGGACGGTCGAGCATCAGGGAAAAGTCCACCAGAACCTTGCACACACGTAATTGCATCCATGATTATGTCAAAACAGTTGCTGTTTTTGAGTAAACACTCTTCATTGAGCAGACAGTCTTGAAGGGTCTCCTCGGGTAACTGATGTAATCTTACTTTTTTAATCAAATAAGGCAGATGTTTTTGCCTTGATTCTAAGTTATGTTTAGTCCAACTAAGGACAACTTTCAGTACAGTTTCTTCCTCAGGAACATTTAATTCATCTGATTCCAGACATTTCTGCAGTACTCCAAAATTCATCTCTAAGAAATCACTGGACTTAAATAATAAAGAAAAGTGATGTTGTACAAAGTATAATGCATGATCAAACAAATGGGTAGAGCCATAGCTATCTGATAAAGATAATAACTGTAAACAATTGACAAGATTAATACTTTTTATTAAAAAGTCACTGCAAGCTTTGGATAGGAAGGAAACTTGAAGAAATGATGACAACTGGAAGAACATTTCCACATTATCATCTGTTATCTTTGTTTTTCCAGTATAGGCAAAATCAAGAAATGCTTTTACTGCTTTGGAGGACAAATTAGTAATGGTAACACTTCCACCATCTCTTTCTTTCATGTTTACTTCAAACATAGCCCTGCAAAAATAAAGAACACAGAAGAACAAGTAAACAGGAATATTTTATTCCATGATAATTTTCAACATTACCTTAAAGAGGTTTTTCCTTTAACCTTAGGTTGATTTAAAATACATTTCTAAAATATATTTTAAAAGCATCCTAATATGTTCATTATTTTAATATCTAGAATAGTTATATGCCATAGTATTTGTAAAACATATGTATTATATAATTTGCCCTATTATAAAATATATGTTATAGCTGAGTTACAGCAACTAATCCAAAGAAGGCTATAAAAAGATTCAAACTTTGTATACTGATTTGATGTTCTGATATATTATTCATAACATTAGTCTAAAACCTCCCTAATGGATGAATTTCTTTTTTTATGGGTTAATTAGTATCAACTCTGCAGGTGTTAACTCAAATTACTTAAAGTATGTAATGCTTTTGGGTATAGGATTTAAAAGTCTCTTTCAAATTAATTTTCAATTTGGCAGTAGTGAAGAATGTGAAAAGTGGAATACAGTGAGATATTAGATGTCTCCAGTAAAGCTGTGTGGAGATATCCACCAAGTAAGACAAACTTAAATACATATCTAAAAAGACACATTTCATACAGAACTTTAGGAAAAAGGGAATGTAATCTTATAAAACTAAACAATAATGGTGTACCGTATCAAGCCAGGAAAAGTAAAAAGTTTTCACAGAATAGCAACGGAGAAATGGCACTGGGTCCCCAGATTTGAACAGTTAGACCAGCTTGAAAGTTCTTCATAATAAATTCTAATTTATTCCCACATGGTAAAGTTGATAGAATCTAAGGAACTGGGAACTTTTTTGGCTCAGTTTAAGCAAAAATATAAATTATTTGGAAGTGTTTGGGCAAGACACTAAGATGTATTTCACTATTGGATTTGGTAAGAAAACTACTGCAGTCTATAACTTATATCCAGTTATTCATTTTTACACTTGTGCCAGTATTGTCCAGGATCTCTGTGAGCAGTGCCCCTAGGTGCCCACTATTCTGGGGGAAAACCCATTTAATTATTAGGGTCGACTCAAAAGGGTAACTCAGGTTATTAAAACAGCACTAACAACCAGCTTAAAAATACGAGGGGCCTTCCAGATACGGAATACTCTTTAGGAAAAGGTAGGATAACAAAATGCCTTCCCAATAGGCTATTCAGTACTTCTAATAAGAAAACAAGTATAATTGCAAAAATTATATACATGTCACATATGCAAAATATTTCAGCAATACATATCAACTTAGAAATACTAACCTGCAATAATTAGATTATGACATTGATAGTCACTTTTGGGTAATATTAAGAGCATGGCCTCTAGAACTGTGCTGCTTGGATAGGTACCTAACCTCTGTCACTTATTAGCTGTGTGACATGGGGGAGGTGACATAACTTTACTGTGCTTCAAATTCTTCATTTGAAAATGGGGACACTCATAGTACCTATTTCACTGAGTTATGAAAGGAATAAATGAGTTAATCAATGCAAAGTATTAGCTGTTATCATTAACATGACTGTAAGAAAATATTTTGTATCAGATCCTATGTATTTTTAACTGACCATAGCTTCTACATTTTGAGAAGACGTGTAAGATCATGTTACCATATTTCATCCTACTCATCTTTGAAGTATCCAATTAACATCTATCTCAGATTTACCATGTTATCACAAAGTGGTTATACAAAATGTGTGATTCCTTTTCAGTCTTGTCTCCAATGACTACATCTCAATCATAATTTTCATTTTCCAAATCATTATAAAGGGCAATTATCATGCTATTTTCTATATATTTTTCCTCCCAGTACTCCAGTGTGTTTTATTGTAACACAAATATTATGAATTGGTGGACTTATCATACAAGAGTGTAAATTATAGAATTTCCATTCTATATTTGTACAATTTTGACATGAACTGTGTAGTCATTTAGTAAAATACTATGTATAATGAAGGACCTAGGTCATTATAAAACTCATTTCTGTTACTTCAAACAGGTAGAAAATATAAAAATATATTTTTAATAGTAATGAAAAAAAAATCTAAAGCAGATCTATAAAAAGCTAGGAGTAGGCAAAGCAAAGTAATATGGACAAAAATTATGTGTCGATATATTTAATTAATAAATAACTTCAACATGAAGAGTAGAGGACTATTAATTCAAATACTGACATGAGTATTTTATTTTGTTAATATGAAAACACTATAAGGAAATCAAGCTGTATGTTCACACCAGATATTTCCATTTTTTTGCTCAGTTTGGAAATAACAGCAGCAGCTAACAGTAACTGAATGGAGTGGGCACCCTTTTAATCATTACATATACATAATTTAATTCTCATGATGACTCAGAATTAGGTTCTATTTTTATTATCTTAATTTTTTACAAATAGGGAAACTGAGGCCTGAAGAGGTTAGAACTTGCCCAAGATCACATGTCTTAATAAGTGGTAGAGCTCGGATTTAGATTTAGGGCATTCTGATTAATGGTATTACCTTCACACATTTACTACAGTACTAAGGTCATAAGTCTGACCCTTAACCTTGCAGAATCAGAAACCTACTGTCCTCACAGTGGATTCTTACAGTGTCACGACTAGGATATTCCCTGTAGGATGATCTACAGGGGGAACCAAATTCTATTCAGAAGGCTTCCTAGAATCATAGCAAGTTTTGTGCTCCACAGAAATGCTTCTGAAGTACTCTTCCCCATTACAGGAATATCTTTACCACAGGGAGGAGAAATCTTGAAATCCTCTGTGTTAGAGTCCCTCTCCCATCTGTGGACATAAGACATGACTGAAATGTTAATCTTCTCACACTCCTCATTTTCTTTGAATTTTGCTTCTATTTTTATCAATCTGTCCTTTCCTCTTTTTCTAAATGATACAGTGCAGGGATTCCCCCAAACAAAACTGATACCAGATCAAAACTTTTTTTTTTCCCAGAATATTTCAGGGGATTCATGTTCCATAAAACATTGAGAAGATGTAAATGGCTTGGGAAGACAGGAACTTTAAAAAAGGTTGTCCTAAAATTTCATACTCAAAAATCGTTAGTTAATTTGGTTCTAATTAGCTTTTTGTTAAGAATTAAAAATTACTGTTGTTTGCTCTTCTGGGGGGAAATTGAGTATAGTTATAAAAATAACTTAATTATCCAACTCACAAAATCTAAGGCATAGATAGAAAAATAAAGTACCTGAAAAAGTCACTGCATGCTGCTAACACACAACGATGACATGGGATTATTTCATCTTTCATGATGATTTTGAAATCATAAAAGACATTTTGTTCTCTGAAATTCTGCAGTACACTTAAGATTTTCTGTCCATGATCTTCTGACACAAGGAAGTTATTTTTCTTCTCAGATGGAATTCCATTATATGAGCTTTGCTGGTTGAAATTATATGAGTTATCCATAGCCAATTCCATATGTCCTTAGAATTAGAATGAAAAGAAAAATCACTGATGTAGTAAAGCCCTGGTGAAATTTTCAGATCCAAAATGTGCCCTAAATGTACACAAAAATTCCAAGATCATAAGATAGCAAACCTTGTTCTAAACATTTGTTTTCATGATATTAAATAAATGTTTGAATTTTTGTAAATATTGAGTTCACTGGAATAAAAAGTACATTGTTAAGGAATAAACTTCAAGGCTATATAAGTTGTATATATACCTTATATAGGGTCTTACTAAATGACTTGACTTGTGTACATGTAGAGCTGTTATTTACATAGTAGTTATCATTTGGGTATGATACAGGTCCCTTTCCCCTCCCATCCATTTTCTTTTGGTAACAAAACAGACGTTACATGTTGATCTTGAAGCATAAATTTATGCCTTCTGGGGTTAGATTTTTAAAAGATGATTGAAAAATGCCAAGGTGTTCAACTATATTAATGAGTTATGGCCTTTAGTAATGAAGAAAATGGCAAACATTGATCTAAGTTGGCCTACTTGAAATTGGGAAGGAAAACAGTAGATAGCTTTATTTACAAAGGCCTTTTAAACATGAGGTCAGAAAACCAAGTTAATTCAAGGCCAGATAATTTGACTTTCCCCAAATGCAAATTCAGTTCTAAGCATAAAAGTTTACACCACCAAAAGCAAGGAAGTGGGAAACAGAAATGAATAGAAGATGGGAATTAGGGGAGCCAGAGAAATAGGGAACCTTGATTCCTTAGGGCATTTCTACTCAGGTTATCTATCACTTTGCAAATCACCCCAAGTCAGTGGCTTAAGACAACAATCTATTATCTCTTATGTTTCTGTGGGGTTAGCTGGAGCTTTTTGCTTGGGATCCTTCATGTGGTTGCAGTCAGACTGCAGCTCTGGCCGAAGTCATGTGAGGGCCTGGCTGGGTGAAAGGTCCACTGTGGTTTCTTCATTTCCATTTCTGATTCTTCAAATGGGATAGCTGGAGCAGATGGGGTTCCCTCCCCACTCTCTGTGTGCAATCTCTCTATGTAGTTAGTTTATACCTTCTCATAGCATGTCAGTCTCAGGTTAGCTGCCTTACATGGTGGCTTGGTTCTCCTAGAAGGGGTGTGTTAAGCCCTGGTGGAAGCTAGACACTGGAGTAGTCTGAATGATCCTATAGCATCAATCAAAGCTCCTTCTAGGACTGAGTCAATCTATTTCTGTGTTGTCCAATAGAGTAAACCATAAGACATATATAGCTATTTAAACTTAAGTTACCTAAGATTAAATAAAGGATGAGTAAGAAACAATGTTTCTCCTGTCTTACTCTTTGAGCTGGGACATTAGGCTTTAAGACTCAGACTGCAACTTTACTACCAGCTCCGCTGGGTCTCCAGCTTTGTCAACTGCAGACCTTGTGATTTCCCAGTCTCCAAAATCACACAAGTCAACTCCTTACAGTAAATCAATACCACTCTCTTTCTCTAACTGGTACTGCTTCTTTGGGGAACCCCTACTAATACATGCAGCCAGTGGCTATGGTACAGCAAAATATAGAATATTTACATCATCACAGAGAGTTCCACTGAATATCTCATGTACTATATGAAGAGTAGTGTGCCAACATGAATGTGTGTTTGTGTGCATGCACATGCAGAGGGGAGTAATTTGATGTACTTGGCAGTATTATTGGAAAAATTAGTTACCAGCAGTAATTTTGTGAACAGTGTTCTAAATAGCTCCAAGTAGGGAAACATATTAAGAATGAGAACAGGTATCGTGGAGGGAGAGAGAGAAGAGAGGCTTGAAGACAGGTCTGAAGAAAAGGCAGAAAACAGTTGTATTAGTCAGAGTTCTCTAGAGAAATAGAACCAATGAACAGTAAGCTATGACTACTGGTTTCATATATATACACCTATTGGTGTGTGTGTGTGTGTGTGTGTGTGTGTAAAATAAGGAACTGGTTCACAAAATTATGGAGGTCCCTGGCTCTGTGGTTGGCAAGCTGGAGACCCAGGACCGACAATGATGCAGTTTCAGTCCGAATTCAAAGGCCTGAGAACTAAGACAGCTGGTGATGTAAATTCTAGTCCAAAAGTTGGCAGGCTGGAGACCTAGAAAAAACTTTTTTCAGTTTGATTCCAAAGGCAGGAAAGGATTAATGTCCTAGCTCGGCAGTTAGGTAGGTGACGTTTCTTCCTACCTAACCATTTTGTTCTTCAGGCCTTCACCTGATTGGATGAGGCCCACCCACAGTGGGAGAGCAATCTGCTTTACTCAGTCTATGGTTTCAAATATTAATCTCTTCGAAAAACACCCTTACAGATACATCCAGAAAAATCTTTGACCAAATATCTGGGTACCCTGTGGCCCAGTCAAGTTGATATGATTAATTAATGATCATAGGGCAAATTTTTATTTAGCAGTGTTGATAACATCTGTTCTAGGATGAAGAAAAATATCCTAAGTTAAAGTGGAGTATAAAGATAATTACGTATGGTTACTGTCACAAGAGTAATTCCTCACATCATAAGGCATACTTCTTAGGTCACCTGTAAAACTGTTTTTTATTTGAATGTTTTTCCTCCTTTTCTAATAACTGTAACATCATATATCTTCTCAGGGGTATGATATAATGTGAAACAGAAGAAGGAGCGACGTTTTAGAATTGTATAGATTTGAACTGAATGCTCTTTCAGCAATTTACTTGTGATATATTTGAGGTAAGTAACTTCTAATCTTTGATTCTCATTTTCTTCACCTGAAAAATAAGAACTATACCTAGTTGTGTTGTTGAGATTAAAAATATAACAAATGCTAAATAATTGGAAGTTAGAACTTATTTTCTATATAAATTTAACATAAAAGCCAAGGAAATCACGTAAATGGCATTAATCAAGAGATTCACAATCATAAGGTGGGGGTGGGGGTGGGAGGGACAGGAGAAGCAGCTGTAGTAATTCCTAGGGTTTAAGAGAAAAGTTGAACATAAGAGTTATCACTATAAAACAGTTTATTTGGAGTGTCAAGATCAATGGAAAGGAGACATAAAATTGGTGGAGACTTGAGCCAGCTTCTCTTACTGACTCCATGATGATAGAAAGGGGTATTTATTGTGACTAGCCAAGGAATATTTACACTACACAAAAGAGTACACAGAGCAGGTAACCAGGCACGATCTCTACTAGATAGATAGGAGTGAGTGCTGTGCAAAGGGTCCAAGCATCTTCTCAATAATACAAGGAGGCTGGAGAGTTACTCCTGGTCTGTTTTCCACTGAGTGATGTACTGCAGTATCAATAATGTGTGACAGCCATGTAGGGCCGCTCTGCGGCCTGCTGCAGAGAATGACAGAACTGAACGGGAGACTCAGCCCATTCACCTGGGCACCCCTTGGAATTGCTCTAAATTCTCATCCACTTAAAGATACGCATTTAAATCCTTGTGCACATTAGAGGAAGTTAGACTCTGAGGAGTGAAAGATACATTTATCTCCTATAACCTTAGATTCCTCTGGGTTTTTAGAAGTTCTCTCAAAGTTTAGGATTGTAGGTGTTGGCAAGGACATGACAATCTAAAGCATAAATTACTACCTTGACCTCCAAGCCAGCTAGTCAAGGAGAGAGGGAGGAAAGGACATGAGTAGATACTCAATGCCTGTTTCACAGCACTTTCATTCTGTATAATATGATTATGTATGTATATGGAGACACACAATTTAATTTTAATTTTATTGGGCATTTAAGAATATCTCTGCTTTTCAATTCTTTAATGTGGCCATAATTACCCCAAGAAACTAGCAAGGTTTAAGTAATATGCTGATTTGTGTCTCTTGTAACTCTACCATTTTTATTATTTCCCATCCAGATGAATGGCCTCTATATTTCCCAAGCCAGATACTTGGAGGTCAACTTTTACTAAAGACCATACCTATTTTAAAGCCACTTCCTTCTCTCCATATTAACTGCCACTCTTTTAACTTAAGCTGTCACTATTTTCACTTGAATTGTCATAATAACCTCCACACTCATATTCCTTATTCTATATAATTTTATTGAAAATATTCTGGGTTTTGAACTTGTGCATGCATTGGGAATACAAGTGGTCAAAGGATCCTTGCTATTACAGGCTTACAGGCTAGTATGGAGAGAAATAAGTAAGAAGTGTGATAAGGGTAATAACAGACGTATGAACAGTGTTATGGAAGAATACAGGAAGGACAAAACTCAGACCTGCTCTCAGGGATGGGGAGGACAAAGCAGAAAGGGGAAGGGGATTGGGGAAGATATTCTCATGAAAATGGTTCTTGAGAACTTAAAGAAAAAATGAAAAATTGTTACCAAACAAGGTGAGAAATATATTTCCAAGAGAAAAAATTACCAATGCAAAGATACAGATGCAGGAATTATCACGGCCCCTTGAGAGAAATACAAAGTTGAGGATGGAATATGGTAGATAAAGCTAAAGAGATAGATAGGACTGGCTCATGAATGCACAGGGGCTTGTGTTTCATTCTATAGGTAATGAGGATTAAAGAAGGATTTTAAGTACGAGAGGCATTATACCATTGAATTTACTTTCAGAAAGATCATTCTGCTGGGAATATACAGTAAGTAACAAAGGTGTGGCTCTTATTCTCATGGAGCTTACTGTCTAATGGGGCATATATGCATGTTCACTGGCATGGGTAATGAGAATACCAATTCTTTAAAAATCCAAACTTTTTTTTGATGAGAAACAGATCATTTTCTTGTTAAACCACTGAAATGAATTTATTACAAATAAGACCATCTTAATTAATGCATATTACCTTTAATACTAGCAACCCAGTAAACACTTTTATTAACCTAAATATTTATGTTGATTCTTTAGTGTTTTCTCCATTAAAAATTACATCATTTGTAAAAAGTGCTTGTTTTCTTTCTTATTTGTTTACAGATTTTCTTAAACTGTAGTTGTAGCTAAGACCTTCTGTACAGTGCTGAATGAAAGCAATAATGGTTTGAAAAACTTTTAAATTAATATTACTGTATGTGTGCATGTATAATTTACACCTAATTATTATATTTAATACATATATAAATAATTTGAAACTTGGATTAAGTCAATTATTGAGGCTTATTGTTCATGGATAAGAAGTGAACCTGATGATATATATGTATACAGTAATTTTTATTTCTATGACTAGTAATACAAATAAAACTTTATTAGACATTTTCAAGTATCAAACTAATAATAAATATGTCAAACTAATATATTCACAGGCATTCATCTTAGAAAAGTGGTTAAAAGTTAAAGCCTTCCATGTGTGCTCTTTAGAGAATGGCCAGAGAAACTAAAATTTTCTACTTTCTTAATTTGGTTTGAGTAAATTTCTATAAATACACTTCATTTAATCCTAACAATTAAAAGTCAAAAAGAGTGCCAGAAAATGTATGAAAGGGAAATGAGTCTCAATCCACATGATGACTTAAAAGCATTGAAACTGATAAAAATTGATCAAGGAAAATAGGTAGAATTAGCAGAGAAGGGGGCCAAGGATGGAACACCAAGGAAAACTAACCTTACAGGACAGACAATTTAGGTGAAGTACGTATACAGCACTTGGTATATACCAGGTGATCATCTAGATGAACTGCAAATACAGTGGAAAATATTATGGAAGACACAGAATGAGGAAGTTTTATAGCTGAGGAGAAAAGGGAGAAAAATGGAGGAAAACGAGGAGAGGTGGTGGAAACCATAGGAAAATAATCAAGTACACCATCAAAAGCCGAGGAAAGGTTAGGTAAGGTAAGGACTGAAAAGAAGTTAATTGATTATTTGTGGGTGGAGTGGAGGAGAGGCCAGATTACAAAAGCTTTAAGAGGGAATAACAGACACAGTTTGTATAAATTATTTTTCTAAAACATTCAGTGAAGTGAGGACTAGAGGAACAAGTAAATTCTAGGAAATTTTGTTTTAGATGGGAGAGATATGAGAATGTTAATACACTAAAGAGAAAGGGGAGATATAGGGGGAAATTTGATATTGTTTAAAACAATCTAAATCCCTTTCATTTACATCCACATCGCAGAGAATTTTTTTGGATCCTTAAACCAATATATGAGAGAACAATACTACATGGTAAAACTCCCATTTCTGTTGACAAACATTCATAGGCAAATAAATGGTTAGAGACTCTTAACTTTTATAGTTATTAGTGATATAACACACCTGAAGTACTAGAATTTATAATAAGCAATCTGTATAGTTATTTCATTCACTACTCATGATCCTTTAAGGCTGGTATTAATAACGACTTTTTTAAAATGGGAAATTGAGGCTCAGAGATTAAATAATGAGCCTAATGACATAAAAGTAGTAGAAATACATGTTTCACTCAAAGCCCATGCTCTTTTCAATACTCTTCTGACTCTGAATTTTAATATCAATTGAACCCAGAAAGTAATTTTAGTGCTCATAAGATCCAACCATGAATATAAGGGTCAAAAGTTACCATGGCAATTTACTATTATTCTGAATAAAAAGACATATGATAATAATAATAATAATAATAATAGGTAACACCTATGGAGCCAGTACCATGTGTCAGGTACTGGCCCCATAGGTGTCACACAGTATTTAATTAAATTCTTATAAGTATTACCCTTATAAAAACAGTAAGGCTTCTGCTTACAGTAAGGTGTAGTGGTCATAATTTTCCCTATTTCTTCTGCTCAGTACAACTAAATGCCCTGAAAAAATATAAAATATGTATCACAAATATATGAAGACTACTGGTGAACTTAGGACTCAAGGGACAATACAGTGGTGACTCCTTCGGTTTTATTTTTGCCTAATATGTCCCAGATACTGATGAAGCTGACAACACTGAACACCACTGGAGACACACATAAATAGTTCCAAAAAAAAAAAAAACTAGTCTCATTAGCCAGAGGAACTGGAAAAGGAGCAACTTGGCAAGACAGAAGAGTTCTGACACATGCCACAAAAAAACTGAGTCTCTACACCTATCCACATCAACAGAAATGGAATGGAGAGCCTAGAATTCCACTTCTGCTAGGCTGTAATGAGGTGCCTCCATTCGTCCATTCCTATCCCCCCAACTGGAATGGTGCCAAGAGAAGGCTGAGTGGGAAGCCAGGACATTAATCTCTGCTAGAAGGTAACAAGTGTCCACCACCTCCTGGCAAACATCAGTGGAGAGAATGTGGTTCATGGGGAGCCTGTACTTCTACCCCCAGCTGGCAACAACACTGCGTTCCTCCCTCTCCTTGCTGGGGTGGATTGAGAGGCCTAGTGAAGAGTTAGGAATTTCATTACTACTCAGCAGCAATAAGGTCACTCCCACATGTCAGTGGAGAACAGATGAGGAGCAGTAACAAGGTGCCCCTTCCTCTCCCAGTCAGAGTGGTATGAGAGAATGCAGAGAGGGGAGCCTGGACTCCCAACTCAGTCTAGCAGTGAAAAAGGAGTCTCTCCTATCCCAGGTGTCAACAAAGGTGAGGTGGAAAACCTGGACCTCCATCCTAACCTAGCTGTAATGAGGTGGTTACCTCAACAGAGCAGTGTCAAAAAACACCCACTTTAACATAAAATTTAAATAAGATTTAGAGTCTTATATATTGGATTTATATCCAAGAGCCAGGAATATACCAAATTGAATGAGGAAAAAACAACCAACAGACACCAACACTGAGATGAAGCAGATGTCAAAATTATCTGCCAAGAACTTTAAAGCAACCATCATAGAAATGCTTCAATGAGCAATAACCCACATGCTTGAGGCAAATGAAAGAAACAGTTTCATTAAATAAGATATATAAATAAGAAACAAATGGAAATTTTATAACAAATACAATAACCAAATAAAATGGAGAAATAGGAAAGAATGAGACATTAGAAACTACACAATCTGAATATTGCATAATATAATGAAAAAATAGGCTGAAATAGAAGAAACAGACTTAGAAACAAATGAACAAGATCAGAGGAGCATGTAAGACCGTGATGAAAAGCTTAATATCCATGTCTGATAGCGGAGCGCCTGAAGAAGAGGAAAAAGAGAGTCGGACTGTAAAGCTACTTGAAGTACTAATTACTGAAAATGTCCCAAATTTGGCAAATGACATAAACCTATAGATTCAGGAAGCTGTGAAGCCCAAACAAGATAAATCTATACCAATACACATCACAGTCAAACTTCTGCAAACTGAAGACGAAAAAATTCTTGCAAGCAGTGAGAGAGAAGCATCTTACCTATAGAGGAAAATCAATTTGGATGACAATGGCTTTATCATTAGGAACTATGGAGGACAGAAGGAATGACATAATATTTTTCAAGTGCTGAAGTACAAGAATTGTCAACCCAGAATTCTATATTCATCAAGAATATCCATTCAGAATGAAGGAGAAATCAAGACATTATGAAATAGGGGAAAAATAGGAGATATCTCCTGAGCAGACCTACTCTGAAAAGATGGATAAAGAAGTTCTCTAATCAGAAGTTTAATGATAAAAGAAAGAATCATGGAATATCAGGAAGGTGTCAAGATGGAAAAGACTAAAAGAAACAATATGGTTACATACAACAGACTTCTATCTCTTCTTGTTCTTTGTAAATTATGTTTGATTATTGAAGCAAAAATTTTAATACTGCATAATATGTCTCTGTATATAAAGGATTTAAATTTAAATATCTTTAAAAATTTAAGTTATTTAAAACAACTATAATGAGTATATGAGAGAGAGTAAATGAAAGTAAAAGCATAAAGTTTCGATGTTTTACTTAAACTGGTAAAATATTTACACAAGTATTGTCATAACACATATATAATATTTTACAATATATATCTACTTAATATAAAATATCCATGCTGTATTATAGCTAGCATATTTACTAAACATATATTATACATATTTATTATTTAATCTTACATGTAGCTGAATCAAAATGGAATTCTAAAAAGTGTTCAAGTAACCCACAGAGAGACAAAAAAACAAACAGAACAATCAAAAAAGACTTAAATATGAACACATCGATAATTGCACTAAATGTAAATGGTCTGTGTACACCAATTAGAAGACAGATACTAGCAGGGTAGATTAAAAAAAATTTAACCCAACTCTGCACTTCCTACAAGTAACTCACTTCAAATATAATGATATAAGCAGGGTGAAAGTAAATGGATGGAGAAAGATATGCTATGCAAGCATTTATTAAAAGTAATCAGGTGTGAATATATTTATATTAGATAAAAGTAGATTTCAGCAAAGAAAATTACTTATAATTATATAATGTTATTGAACCAAGAAGATATATCAAATGTAACTGTGTATGTATCCAACAATAATGCTATAAAATATGTGAATCAAAAACTGAATGAACAGGGAAAATAACAGATGAATGTACTATTATAACTGGAGATTTAAACAACCTTCTCTCTAAAATTAATAGGACAGGAAGACAGTAAGCCAGCAATGATATGTAAAAACTCAACATCATCAACAAACAGAATCTTATCAATATTTATAGAAAACTCCACCTAACAACAGAATACACATTATTTTTCAAGTGCCTATGGAACACGTACCATATCCTAACCCACAAAACATAACTCAAATGACTTAAAAGAATTGAAATCACATAGACTATGTTCTCCGAACACAGTGTAATCAGACTAGTAATCAAAAAGAGAAAGATAACATGAAAATCTACAAGCACTTGGAAAATAACATACTTCTAAATAATCCTTAAATCAAAGAAAATCTCGAGAGAAATTAAAAAAAACTGAAGTGAATAAAAACAAAAATACACTATACAGAAATGTGTGATATTTTATTTGTAATACTGTATATCAAAGTATATCAAAACAATACTGAGAGAAAAATTCATAGCACTACCTGCTTATGTTAGAAAAGAGTAAAAGCCTCAAATCAATAATCTAAGCTCCTACTTCAAGAAACTAAAAAAAGGAGAGTATAATAAACTCAATGTAGGCAGAGGAAGTCAATGATAAAGAGCAGAAATCTCTATATATTCAGTCTAGAATACAGAAAACTGCAGAGAAAATCAATGAAAAAGAGCTTATTTTTTGGCAAGTTCAATGAAATAGACAAACCTTGAACAACACTGACAAAAAATAAAGACACAAATTACTAATATCAGGAATGAAACAGAGGAATCACTACAAACCTTGAAAACATCAAAAAGATAAGCGAATACTATAAACTCCACATAACAATTTGATAGTGTGGATAAAATGGACCAATTCCTCAAAAAGTACATATTACAATGCTCACCCAAGATGAAATACAAAATCTGAAAAGCCCTATAACTACTAAGGAAATTAAATGTACCAAAATTAAAAAAAAAGAATTAACACCATCTATACAATTTCTTCCAGAATATACAGAAGGATCCCAGCTAATTTTACTAAGTCACTGTTACTCTGGTACCCCAGATAACAATAAAAAAAAATTCCCAAAACTATAGCTCAATATCCTTCTTAAATATAGACACAAAAATTATTTTAAAAAATTAGCAAAAATTTCAGCTATGTATGAAAGGTGTTACGCACTCTGACCAAGTAGGTTGATCCAGGGATGTAAGGGTGGTTCAGTATTTGAATATCAAGAATGTAATCCATGCTAAACAAGAAAAACCTTATCAACTGACACAGTGCAATCATTTAAGGAGAACTGCAACACCTATTCAGGAGAAAACTTCTCAGCAAACAAAGAATAGAGAAATTCCTCAACTTGACAAAAAACATCTACAAAAAAATCTATAGCTAAAACTATACTACGTAGTAAGAGAATGAATGTTTTCATTTTAAAATGAGGAAAATGGCAAGGATGTACACTCTTACCCTGCTATTCATCATAGTGCTAGAAGCTTAGCTAGCTAAGGCAAGAAAATTCTACAAAAGGCACTTACATTGGAAAGGAAGAAACAAACTGCCTCTATTTTTACAGATGACAAGACTGTCTATATAGAAAATTCCACATAACCTATAAAAACATTCATACAACTAATAAGTGAGTTTAGCAATGTCACAGGATATAAGATCAACATATGAAAATCAATTGTTTTTCTATAAACTAGCAATGAACACATGGAAACCAAAATTTAAAATATAATATACCATATTAAGTAGCTAAAAAAAATAGAAATACTATTAAATTTTGGTAGATTTTGGCAGAAATCTACCAAGCATGCACAGGACTTGTGCACTGAAAACTACAAAACGTTAAAAATAGAAACCAAAGAAACCTAATAAATGGAGAGATATGCCATGTCTATGAATGGGAAAAAAATCAGCACAGTAAAGTTGTCAGTTCTCCACATATTGATTATAGGTTTAACGCAATTCCTATCAAATTGCAGCAAGATTTTTTTTGTAGGTACAGGCAAGATTATTCTAAAACTTATATGGAAAAACAAGGAAACTAGAATAGCTAACAACTTTGAAACATAATAATAATGTGGGAACAATCAGTCTAGCTGATTTAAAGACTTATTTTATAGGTACAGTAGTCAAGATTATATGATATTAGTGAAAAGACTGACACAAAGATCAGTAGAACAGAATATATCACTAAGAAATAGTCCCACTCAAGTAAAGCCAACTGATTTTTAACTCAAGTTCAAATGCAATTCAATGTTAAAGATAATGTTTTAACAAATAGTGTTGAAGCAAATGGATATCCACAAGCAAAAAACTGAACCTTAATCTAAAAATCACACTTCATAAAAACTCAAAAGGGATCATAGATTTAAATATAAAATGTATAAACTATAAAACTTTTAGTGGAAAATATAGGAGAAAATCTTTATGACCCAAGGTTAGTCAAACAGTTCTTAGATATGACATTAAAAGCACAATCCATGAAATAGAGGAAAAAAGTGAACAGGTAGATTTTTATCAAAATTAAAAACTTCTGTTAAAGACCCTGTGAGAAGATGAAGACAAGCTACAGGCTGGGAGAAAATAGTTGCAAATGAAATCTGATAAAGGATTCATATCTAAAATATATAAAGAACACTTAAAACTCACCAGTAAAAAAAAATCCAATTTAAAAAAGGACAAAAGACATAAAGAAATTCTACAGCAAAGATGAACACATGAAGAGATGTTTAATATCATTAGTCATTAAGGAAATACAAGATTAAGAACACAATGAAATATCACTACCCATCTATTAGATTGGTTAATAAAAAAAATAGTGATAACACCAAATGCTTGAGAAGGTACAAAAGCCTGTATCATACATTGTTAGTGGAAATTATTTAGAAGTTTATTAAAAAGCTAAATACAAGATGGTGACCCCATCTGGCTAGGAAACTTGGCACTTTTGCCTGATTTAATATCCCGAACAGGAGCCTGTAGTCTGTTTTGCTGCACTGCCTAGGCAGGCAAGCTAATTTTTAGCACTATTGCTCAATGTAGCACACCAGGAAAGCTGACCAGGACCAAAATAAGGTTGTACAGTGTCACCATTATTCAGTGTAAGAGTGGATGTTGTAGCCAGAGCAATCAGGAAAGACAAACAAAATACATCAGAATCAGAAAGGAAAAAGTAAAACTGTCTTTGTTTAGAGATGACATTTTATAAACAGAAAATCCTAAAAACTCCACTGGAAAAAACCCCAATTAGATTAAATTAATTCAGTAAAGTTGCAGGACACAAAATCAACATATAAAAATCAGTAGCATTTCTATACACTAACAACAAATTGTCTAAATAAGAATAAAGAAAACAGTCCTGTTTTACAATAGCAGCAGAAACAATAAAATACTTAGGAATAAATTTAACCAAGATGAAAGGTTTATACATTGAAAACTATAAGACGCTGATGAAAGAAGATGCAAAAAAATGGAAAGATATCCTGTGTTCATGGATTGGAAGAATTAATATTACTAAATGTCTATACTATCCAAAGCCAGCTTTAGAGTCAATGCAATCCCTACCAATATTCCTAAGTCATTTTTCACAGAAATAGAAAAAACAAAATTCATATGGAACTACTGTAGACTCCAATAGCCAAAGAAGTCCTGAGAAAGAACAAAGCTAGAAACTTCACACATCTTGGATTTAAACTATATTACAAAGCTATAGTAATCAAAACAGTACAGAATGTCATAAAAACAGACACATATACTAATGGGAAAGAATCAAGAACCCAGAAGGAAACTCACACATATATGGTCAGCTAACATTTGACAAGGAAGCCATGAATATTCAATGGAAAAAAGATACTTTCTTCAATAAGTGGTGCTGGGAAAATTGAATATTCATATGTATAAGAATGAAACTAGATCCCAATCTCACACTACTTACAAAAGCTAACTTGAAATCAATTAAATATTTTAATGAAAACCTGAAACTATAAAACTCATAGAGGTAAAATAGGAAATAAGCTCATTGACACTGGTAATACCAATAATTTTTTTTTGTACATGATAGCCAAAGAACAAGCAACAAAATAAAAAATAAATGGGACTCCATCAATCTAAAAAGCTTCTGCACAGGAAAAGAAATGATCAACCAAATGAAAAGGCAACCTGTATACTGGAAGAAAATATTCTCAACTCATGTATCTGATAAGGTGTTAATATCTAAAATAGATCTAAGAAATTTACATAACTCACCAGCCAAAAAACTCCAAATAACCCAATTAAAGATGGGCAAAGCAACCTAAACAGACATCTTTCCAAAGAAGATATTTGCATGGCCAACAGGTACATGAAAAGGTGCTCAACATCACTAATTATCAAGTGAATGCTAATCAAAACCCAATATATCAGCTCACAGTTGTCAGCATGGCTATTGTCAGAAAGATAGGCAATAGCAAGTGCTGTTGGGATAGACAAAAGGGAATCCTTCTACACTTTTGTGTGACTGTAAATTGGCATAGTCAATGTAGAAACAGTATAGAGGTTCCTCAAAATTTAAATACAGAACTACCATACCATATGATCCGGCAATTCAACTTCTGGATATATATACACAGGAAACTAAATCACTATCTCGAAGAGATCTCAGCACCTCCATGTACACTGCAGCATTATTTATAATAGCCAAGACCTGGAAACAACTTAACTGCTTATGGATAGAAAATGTGATACACATGCACACAAATGTGTACACACAATGGAATATTAATCATAAAAAGGGACTCTGGCCACTTGCGACAACATGGATGGACCTGAAGGGCATTATGCTCAGTGAAATAAGTCAGATAAAGACAAATACTGTATGATGTCACTTTTATGTAGAATGTTAAAAAAACAACAAAACTATGAAATTCATAGAAACAGAACAAATTGTTCTTTGGTGGGGATGGTGGACTGAATGAAGGTGGTCAAAATGTACAAATTTCCAGTTATATAAATATAAAGATGTACAGAAAGATGACTATATGTAACAATACTGCATTGTATATTTGAAAGTTGCAGAGAGTAAATAAGTTCTCAAGAGAAAAAACATAATTATGTGAGGGGATGGATGTTAACTAAAGTTATTGTGGTTATCATTTCACAATATATACATATACCAAATCATTGTGTTGTAGACCTACACACCTAAAACTAACATACTGTTGTATTTCAATTATATCTCAATAAAAGTGTGCTGGGGAGAGGAAGCTAAACACACACCATATTACCTGATAATCACAGACCTGAGCATTTATCCTAGAGAAATAAAAACCTATGTCTGCACTAAAACATTTACATGATTTTTCATAGCTTTATTTGTATAGTCAATAACTGTAAACAACCAAAATGTTGTTCGATACATGAATGAATATACAAACTGCAGCACATCCATATCATGAAATACTACTATTAAAAAGGAACAAACTATGGGAGGGGATTAAAGATGGCGGCGTGAGAGGTGAGACAGAGGCTTCCTTCTAAAACCTCATATAATATGAAAATAAAGCTACATCAACTACTCTTGAAAGAGCAACGGGAAAGAAGATGGCAACAAACTGCATACACCTGGAGACAAGAGCAGCCCTCACAGAAAAGGGTAACATACTAAAGCTGTGGTCCTGCAGGATCCAAGCCCTTCCCCCACCCCAGCTCACCAGTGGGAGGAACAGGAACTGAGCAGGGAGTGAGTGGAGATGTGGGACTGCTGAATACCTAAATCTGGAGATCTGCTCTGGGAGAACAAACCTACATTACATGGTGCTTGCATGATACTCTTGTAATTAGGGGGTTGGAAAGCTAAGAGAGGCAGAATTCCTGCAGAGACTAAGAATCCAGCTGCTTGTGAAAGCAGGGATCCATACCCAGCTGCTCGGGGACAAAAGAAGGGCGGGCAGTCTGAAAGACTTCCTAACAAAGAAGCCCTTAGCAAGAGAGCTACTAAAGGGGCAAGGATTGCACAGAGCTTACTGCTCAGGAGAAAGAACAGGCAGACAAAATTGTCTGGGTGCACTCTGCCCAGCAGGTTGGGAGCTTTCACGATCTTCAGGTGCTCCAGCTCCCTGGCCGCCTACACAGCTCCAAGAACCCCTTCTGTGACAGGCAGACTTGTGCGCCTTTCTTCTGGCCAGCCCCACTGGGCTTGCAAACCTGGAAATCCTTCCCTGGTGTTAGGCCAGCCAGAGGGAAGATCTGTCTATAGCAACTAAAAATGCAAAGCACAAAGGCTTATAGCTGTGTGCTCAGCCCACTGGTTCAGGCAGTGGAGACAGGCATAGCAGCCAGGAACCAGCAAACAGCCCTTTCCTCTCCGGAGGCACCAATACCTCTCCCCTACAAACACCGCATTGCTTCAGGGGCTGAGCAGCTCCAGAGAGTAGAGCTTCTGGGCACTACAGGGCGCCATACACAAATATGAAAGGCCAAAGGAACCTGGTCCAGAGTAAAATTATGAACACAACTGAGAAAGATTTAAATGATATGGACCTTATGACTCTCCCTGAAAGGGAGTTCAAAATAAAAATCATTAACATGCTCACGGAGGTATGGAAAGATATTCAAGAATTCAGGAATGAATTCCGGTCAGAGATCCAATCACTGAAGAACACAATGGACGGTATTAAAAGCAGATTGGATACGGTGGAGGAGACAATAAATGAAATAGGAACTAGAGAAGAGGAATATAAAGAAGCTGAGGCACAGAGAGAAAAAAGGATCTCTAAGAATGAAAGAATATTGAGAGAACTGTGTGACCAATCCAAACGGAACAATATTCGCATTATAGGGGTACCAGAGGAAAAAGAGAGAGAAAAAGGGATAGAAAGCGTCTTTGAGGAGGTGATGGCTGAAAACTTCCCCAATCTGGGGAAGGAGATAGTCTCTCAGGCCATGGAGGTGCACAGATCTCCCAACACAAGGGACCCAAGAAAGACAACAGCAAGACATATAGTAATTAAAATGGCAAAGATCAAGGATAAGGACAGACTATTAAAAGCAGCCAGAGACAGAAACAGGATTACATACAAAGGAAAACCCATCAGGCTATCATCAGACTTCCCAGCAGAAACCTTACAGGCCAGAAGGGAGTGGCATGATGTATTTAATGCAATGAAGCAGAAGGGCCTTGAACCAAGATTACTTTATTGGGCAAGATTATCATTTCAATTTGAAGGAGGGATTAAACAATTCCCAGATAAGCAAAAGCTGAGAGAATTTGCCTCCCACAAACCATCTTTACACTGTATTTTGGAGGGACTGCTATAGTTGGAAGTGTTCCTACTGATTAATAGCTGTCACCAGAGGTAATAAAACCACAGTAAAGAAAATAGAACAACTAATTACTAAGAAAATGCAAAATTAAATTAACTATTCCCAAAGTCAATCAAGGGATAGATAAACAGTACAGAATATGATTCCTAACATATAAAGAATGGAATAGAAATAAAAAGGAGGAAACAAACAAACAAACAAACAAAGAACCTTTAGATTGTGTTTGTAATAGCATATTAAGTTAGTTGTTAGACTTTTAGATAGTAGGGAAGTTAACCTTGAACCTTTGGCAACCACGAATCTGAAGCCTGCAATGCCATTAAGTACATACCTATCCATAATCACCCTAAATGTAAATGGACTGAATGCACCAGTCAAAAGACATAGAGTCACTGAATGGATAAAAAAACAAGACCCATCTTTATGCTGCCTTCAAGAGACTCACTTTAAACCCAAAGACATACACAGACTAAATGTGAAGGGATGGAAAAAGATATTTCATGCAAACAACAAGAAAAAAGCAGGTGTTGGAGTACTTATATCAGACAAAATAGACTTCAAAACGAAGAAAGTAGCAAGAGATAAAGAAGGACATTACATAATGATAAAGGGGTCAGTCCAACAAGAAGATATAACCATTATAAATATATATGCACACAACACAGGAGCACCGACATATGTGAAACAAATACTAACAGAATTAAAGTAGGAAATAGACAGCAATGCATTCATTTTAGGACACATCAACACACCACTCACTCCAAAGGACAGATCAACCAGACAGAGAATAAGTAGACACAGAGGCACTGAACAACACACTAGAACAGATGGACCTAACAGACATCTACAGAACTCTGCACCCAAAAGCAGCAGGACACATATTTTTCTCAGGTGCACATGGAACATTTTCCAGAATAGACCACATACTAGGCCACAAAAAGAACCTCAGTAAAGTAAAAAATATTGAAATTCTACCAACCAACTTCTCAGATCACAAAGGTATAAAACTAGAATTAAATTTTAGAAAGAAATCAAAAAGGCTCACAAATACATGGAGACTTAACAACATTCTCCTAACTAATCAATGGATTAACGACCAAATCAAAACAGAAATGAAAAAATATATGGAGACTAATGATAACAACAACACAAAGCCACAACTTCTGTGGGATGCAGCAAAGGTAGTTCTAAGAGGAAAGTATATTGCAATCCAGGCCTATTTAAAGAAGGAAGAACATTTCCAAATAAATAGTCTAAAGACACAATTACTGAAATTGGAAAAAGAAGAACAAATGAGGCCCAAAGTCACCAGAAGGAGGGATATAATAAAGATCAGAGAAGAAATAAATAAAATTGAGAAGAATAAAACAATAGAAAAAAATCAATGACACCAAGAGCTGGTTCTTTGAAAAAATAAACAAAATAGATAAACCCCTAGCCAGATTCATTAAGAGAAAAAGAGAATTTACACACATAAACAGAATCAGAAATGAGAAAGGAAAAATAACGACGGACCCCACAGAAATACAAAGATTTATAAGAGGATATTATGAAAATCTATATGCTAACAAGCTGGAAAACATAGAAGAAATGGACGACTTCTTAGAAAAATACAACTTTCCAAGACTGACCAAGCAAGAAACAGAAAAACTAAACAGACCAATCACCAGCAATGAAATTGAATCAGTAATCAAAAAACTACCCAAGAACAAAACCCCCGGACCAGATGGATTCACCTCTGAATTCTACCAGACATATAGAGAAGAAATAACACCCATTCTCCTTAAAGTTTTTCAAAAAGTAGAAGAGGAGGGAATACTTCCAAACTCATTCTATGAAGCCAGCATCACTCTAATACCAAAACCTGGCAAAGACCTCACCAAAAAAGAAAATTACAGACCAATATCCCTGATGAACGTAGATGCAAAAATACTCAACAAAATATTAGCAAACTGAATTCAAAAATACATCAAGAGGATCATACACCATGATCAAGTGGGATTCATCCCAGGGATGCAAGGATGGTACAACATTGGAAAACCCATCAACATCATCCACCACATCAACAAAAAGAGGAACAAAAACCACATGATCATCTCCATAGATGCTGAAAAAGCATTTGACAAAATTCAGCATCCATTCATGATTAAAACTCTGAACAAAATGGGTATAGACGGCAAGTACCTCAACATCATAAAGGCCATATATGACAAACCCACAGCTAATATCATACTTAACAGCGAGATGCTGAAAGCTTTTCATCAAAGATTGGGAACAAGACAGGGATGCCCACTCTCTCCACTGTTATTCAACATAGTAATGGAGGTCCTAGCTACGGCAATCATACAAAACAAAGACATACAAGGCATCCAGATTGGTAAAGAAGAAGTCAAATTGTCACTATTTGCAGATGACATGATATTGTACATAAAAAACCCTAAAGACTCCACTCCAAAACTACTAGAACTAATATCTGAATTCAGCAAAGTTGCAGGATACAAAATTAACACACAGAAATCTGTTGCTTTCCTATAAACTAATGATGAACTAACAGAAAGAGAAATCAGAAAAACAATTCCATTCACAATTGCATCAAAAAGAATCAAATATCTAGGAATAAACTAACGAAGGAAGTGAAACACCTGTACTCTGAAAACTACAAGACACTCTTATGAGAAATTAAAGAGGACACTAACAAGTGGAAATGCATCCCATGCTCTTGGCTAGGAAGAATAAATATTGTCAAAATGGCTATACTACCTAAAGCAATGTACAGATTCAACGCAATCCCTATCAAACTACCAACAGCTTTCTTCAATGAACTGGAACAAATAATTCTAAAATTCATATGGAACCACAGAAGACCCCGAATAGCCAAAGCAATCCTGAGAAGGAGGAATAAAACAGGGGGAATTACGCTCCCTGACTTCAAGCTCTACTACAAAGCCACAGTAATCAAGACAATTTGGTATTGGCACAAAAACAGACCCACAGACCAGTGGAACAGAATAGAAAATCCAAACATTAACCCAAACATATACAGTCAATTAATATTTGATAAAGGAGCTTTGGATATACAATGGGGAGATGACAGCCTCTTCAGCAGCTGGTGTTGGACAAACTGGACAGCTACATGTAAGAGAATGAAACTGGACTACAGTCTAACCCCATGCACAAAGGTAAACTCAAGGTGGATCAAAGACCTGAATGTAAGTCATGAAACCATAAAACTCTTAGAAAAAACATAGGCAAAAATCTCTTGGACATAAACATGAGCGACTCCTTCATGAATATATCTCCCCGGGCAAGGGAAACAAAAGCAAAAATGAACAAGTGGGACTACATCAAACTGAAAAGCTTCTGTACAGCAAAGCACACCATCAGTAGAACAAAAAGACATCCTACAGTATGGGAGAATATATTTATAAATGACGTATCCGATAAGGGGTTGACATCCAAAATATATAAAGAACTCATGCACGTTAACAAACAAAAAGCAAATAATCCAATTAAGAAATGGGCAGAGGACATGAATAGGCACTTCTCTAAAGAAGAAATTCAGATGGCCAACAGGCGAAAAGATGCTCCACATGGCTAATCATCAGAGAAATGCAGATTAAAACCACACTGAGATATCACCTCACACCAGTGAGGATGGCCAACATCCAAAACACAAACAACAACAAATGTTGGCGAGGATGTGGAGAAAAGGGAACCCTCCTACACTGCTGGTGGGAATGCAAATTAGTTCAACCATTGTGGAAAGCAGTATGGAAGTTCCTCAAAAAACTCAAAATAGATGTACCATTTGACCCAGGAATTCCAGTCTAGGAATTTACCCTACGAATACAGCATCCCAGTTTGAAAAAGATAGATGCACCCCTATGTTTATTGCAGCACTATTTACAATAGTCAAGAAATGGAAGCAACCTACTTGTCCATCAGTAGATGAATGGATAAAGAAGAGGTGGTACATATACAGAATGGAATATTATACAGCCATAAGAAGAAAACAAATCCTACCATTTGCAACAACATGGATGGAGCTGGAGGGTATTATGCTCAGTGAAATAAGCCATGCTGAAGAAGACAAGTATCAAATGATTTCACTCATATGTGGAGTATAAGAACAAAGAAAAAAACTGAAGGAACATAACAGCAGCAGGCTCACAGAACCCAAGAACGGACTAATAGTTACCAAAGGGAAAGGGACTGGGGAAGATGGGTGGGAAGGGAGGGGTAAGAGGGAAAAAGGGGCATTATGATGGCAGATGTAATGTTGCGGGGCATGGGGTGGGCTGTACAACTCAGAGAAGAGAAGTAGTGACTGTATAGCATCTCACTACGCTGATGGACAGTGACTATAATGGTGTTGGTGGGGGGGACTTGATGAAGGGCGTAGTTTAATTATCGTAATATTGCACATGTAATTGTAGATTCATGATCCAAAATGAATTATAAAAAGAACGAATACTTAGGACAAGCTAATTAAAGAAGAAGTGATTAAAAAAAAAAGAACATATGGGATGTCAACAGTTTCCAGGGATGTGTTCTTTTAATTTGTCTGATTTTCGCATACTATTCAAGATCAAATAGACAACATTTAGCATGGTACTGATAAGTTTTCACAAATGCCTGGATTGTTAAATTGATTTTCTTTGTTTCATTGGATATGGCCTATAATTGTAGGTCTAATACTGTTACGCACTTGTACTCCTGTTAGTGTGTGTGCGGAAGGCAGTTGTTGGTCTTTTAAAGCCAATACAAGCATATGCTACTTTTCAGGAATTAACTTCAAGAAATATGATTCCTTTTAAACAACTTTGTGAAATCAGATACTGATTCCCACCTGCATTTGCTGCAAGAAAATAATCATGTATATTGTGATTTTATCCAGAATTATAGCTGCTGGCTGTCCTCTCTTTCGTATTTTTTCTCCCTGTTTGGTCCCAGAAGATGGCTGGTTAGCCAGAGACGGGTAAGATTCCTCATGGGAGGAACAACCTAACACAGGCACAGTCACAAGGGACCTCAGGTGAGCAATGTGGGGGCCAACTGAGGAGAGGCATAGAACCTCACCCCTCCAGACGAGAGAGACATTGCCTGTGACAAGCTATGTCACAGGCCGAGCCCAGCTAATCATTATTCTGGTACCTTCCACAAATATATGCATATGCATTTGCGTCAGTTAAAACAAAAAAGGGGGATTTGTGGGATTCACTTATAATTTAAGTATAAAAATCATATGAATAATCATAGTTGACTTGATTGATTATAGTAACTGAATTAGTTTCTCTGATATGACTGCCTTTGCATTGTTCACCTTGTGAGAACTTGTTCACTATGTTCCTTGCATTGTTCACCTTGTGGGAGCTTGTTCACTGTATTGGAACTTGTTCGTTGCATGGTGAGCAATAATGTCTTGTGTATTGAAAAGTTGTTAAGAGAAAAAACCTCAAAAGTTCACATCGCAAGAAAAAATAATTTGTAACTATGTATGTTGAAGGATGTTAACTAAACTTACTGTGATAATCATTTCACAATAAAAAATATAATAAAAAAATAAAAAATATCGAAAATAAATAAATAAAAAGGAACAAACTACTGATATATGTAACAATGAATATGAATTTCAAGGGCCTTATGTTAAGTGAACAGAGGCAGTCTTAAAAGGTCACTTACTGTGTGATTCCATTTCTACAACATTCTTGAAATGATAAAATTATAGACATGGATAATAAGATGAGTGGTTTCCTGGGATTAAGGATTTTGGCAGGGAGAACAGGGAAGTGGGAATGCACAAGGGAGACCCTTGTAGTGATACCTAATAATTTGTAACTTGATTGTGGCAGTAGGAACAGGATCTACCTGTCATAAAATGAGACAGAACTATACATATGCAGTGTACCAATGTCAAATTCCTGGTTTTGATTTTAGACAATAATTATATAAGATGTAACTATTGGGGAAACTGGGCGAAGGGTATATGTGATTTCTCTATATCGTCTTTGTAACTTCCTGTATATCTGATTATTTAACAATAAAAATTAAAAGATAATGACAATGAAATATTGATTCAATTCAAAAACTATTTTGATATTCCAGTTCTGTTCTAGTTCAAAGCACTTAGAAAATGCAAAGAAAACATTTCATTTTTAGTGTTTCCTCAGTTTTTAAAAATAAGTTAAATGTAAAATAAACAGCTAAAAGGTACACAGATCTGAGACATTCAAAAGGATAAAAACTGTTTTTCTGCACAGTAGCATAGGTCTTGAGAACATTAGGAAACCCCAAGCATAAACATTTTAAAATTAACTTCATTGTCATGAAAAATGTGTACATAATTTGGATCCTTTGGTGGATTAAGTCAATTATTGAGGCTCATTGCTCATGAATGAGAATGGAACTCAATGATATAATTATAAAGTAATCCTGATTTTTATATATTGTAACAAAAATCAAAGTTTACTGGAAATTGTCAAGTATTTTCAAATATATTAGGATCAGACATAGCTTTTCACTTTTATAAAGCTGTTAAAAGATAAAGCCTGCCATGTATATTCTACACAGAATGAAAAATCCAAGATGCCGAAATTTTCTTTCTTAAATTTGGTTTTGAGTAAATCTCTACTTATATCAGTATATTTTGCAAATAACAAGGACCTTGGGATTTGGAGTGGATGGCACAGGGTCCCAAATGGCCCATCACTTACTAGGGACTCCTGTTGAGGCTCTGTGTCGCTTTGGGGTCCTCATCTGCAAAGCGGATACTGAGCTCCACTCTACTATCGCGAGGCTTAAATTCTATCATGAATGTCAAATTAATATTGTCAATAATGTTAAATTAATATTAATGGTTAAAATCAATAATAATATATACTTAGCCGGTAACATCATTAACTGTTAAACTGTTCTTAATTCTTGGCAAAATACCTGTAAGGCAATTTTTCCCCCCAAATATTCTGCAAATTCAACATCATATTTCATTAATTTTAAGACATCTATTTTTCTTCACACTTAACATAACTGAAATTGAAAGGTATCTTATAACCACTTTTGATTATAAGATATGTCATGTATGTCATGACAAGTGTTATGTGCATCAAAATGTGAAACATGTGGATCAGCATCTTAGAAGAAAGCCTGAATAGTGGATGTTTATTTAAGAAAGGATACATTCTAATGCCCTTGGTAACAGAGAATGATAACATATAGGAAAACATGGACATCGGGATTCTGAGTTAAAAGTGAACTGGAAAACTTAGATGCTGAATGCGAAAAAGTTTTAAGATAATTTTGCTTACATTTTTCTTTTTATGTGTGTACAAAGGGGATACCAGATTTTTCTAAAAAGGGGCTTTTACAGAGGTATGAAAAATTCCAAGTAAAAGAGTTGTGTCATAGATAAAATGGCATTTTTTTCTTTCTTAGTTAGTAGTGCATAAAACAATGGGGTATTTTATAAGACTGCACCTCAGCTTCAGCAAAACACCTTCCTGCTCAAAACACTGAATTATTTTTCAAAACTATTATCTTGTTCTTTCAATGTTTCCATTAAAATTTGATTTAAATAATTCAATCAAAAAAAGCATAAGAATAAGCCTAAGAACCAGGTCTTTGATATAAAGGAATGACAAAAAAAACCGTATGAACACTTGATAGAAGTGGAATATTAAACTAAAGCTGTTGTGTGACTAATCTGAGACCTGATTTCATCAGGTCTTCCAGATATACTAGTTTGGTCACTGATGTTTCAATATAAAGCATGATTTATGACCCATTCTATTCAATATTATAGAGTGCTAACCATATGCCTAGGCCCTAGAGATAGCATAGAGAATAAAAGCAGTCATGATCCCTGCTTTCTTGGTGTTTAGTATTTAGTGAGGAAGACTGGTGAACTATAAACTGTTATTAATACTGTGAAGAAACAACTGGGAAATGGAAACACAAATGAATAGTGGGGGACATTTGACTTTAGGTAATAACATGAGTAACAGTACTAACACTTAATAGTGTTTACTATGTGCCAGGTTCTGTATTACATATTTTACAAACTCTTTACTCTTTAAAACAGTGGTATGAAATAGAAACTACTGTTGTCCTCATGTTTTTGACAGGGAAACTGAAGCTTTGATAATTTAAGTAACTGTCCAAGGTCACCTGATATATGCAGGGACCTGAGCTGTAAACCCAGACAGTCTGGCTTCAGGGCCTTTGCTCTCATCCAGTACACTGTTAAGGAGAGCCTTTCTGAAAGGATGTCATTGAAATTTTGACACCTGAATGATGAGAAAGTAAAGGGTTGCAGGGGAAAAAAAAATCACGTATAATTGTCATAAAGTGGGAAAGGGTCCTTTAGTTTTAAGAAATAAAAGAAGGCCAGCATTGGATGCAAGATGGCTGCGTGAGAGGTGAGACAGAGAATTCCTCCCAAAACCACATATAGTGCAAAAACATAGTTAACACAACTAGCCCTAAAACAGCAACAAGAAAGAAGGCTGAACCAGACTGCATAGAGACCTCATGAAAAGCGCAGACCTAATGAAACAGGGTAACTACGAAAGCCTTGATCCAGTGGGATCCAAGTCCTTCCCCCACCCCAGCTCACTGGCGGGAGGAAGAGAAATGGAGCGGGGAGGGGGTGGAAGCCAGCCCTGGAGGTCTGCTTTGGAACACAAACCTACATTGTATGGTGCTCTGGAGGTTGGTGGGGTTGGGGAGCTTGGACAGGAGGAGTGCTTGAGAGACTGAGATTCTGCTGTTTGTTGAGGATGGGGATCCAAATCTGGCCGCTCTGGGACAAAGGAAAGGAGGGCAGTCTGAGAGGCCTCCTAGTAGTGATAGGGCTGCTGGAGGGGCAGGGTTTGAACAGAGCTTGCTACACGGGAGAAGGGATAGGTGGACAAGGTTGTCTACGTGCACTCTGCCAAGCAGGCTGGGAACTTTGAGGAGTGTCAGGCGCTCCATCCCCCTGGCTGCACTACTGCTTGCAAACTGGCAGTCACTGCACTGGCGTCAGGCCAGACAGAGGGAGGCCCACCTACAACAGCTAGAGACGCCAAGCCCAGAGGCATACACCTGTGTGCTCGGCCCACTGGCTCTGATACTGGAGACAGGCACTGTAGTCCGGAATCAGGAAACAGCTCTTTCCTCCCCCCCAGGCACTAGCGCCGCTCCCCTATGACCACGAGCCTCACTCTAGGGGCTGAGCAGCTCCAGAGATTAGAGCTTCTGGGCACTAGAGGGCACCACATAGAATTATGAAATGTCAAAGGAACCTGGTTCAGATGAAAATATCACAAACTGAAGAAAAAGGGCCAAATGAAACTGAAACACACCAATCTTCCCGAAAGAGAGTTTAAAATGAAAATCATAAACATGCTCATGGAGGTACAGAAAATGTTCAAGAACTCAGAGACAAATTTAAGATGGAGATTCAATCATTAAGAAATTCCGTATCTGGAATGAAACATACAATGGAGGGATTTAAAAGGAGATTAGATGTAGTAGAAGAGATGGTAAATGGAATAGAAATTAGATAATAGGAATACAAAGATGCAGAGGTACAGAGAGAAAAAAGAATCCCTAAGAATGAAAGAATATTGAGAGAACTGTGTGACCAATCCAAACGGAACAATATTCGCATTATAGGGGTACCAGAAGAAGAAGAGAAAAAGCGATGGAAAGTGTTATTGAGGAGGAAATTGCATAAAACTTCCCCAATCTGGGGAAGGAGAGTCTCTCAAGCCATGGGGGTGCACAGATCTCCCAAAACAAGGGACCCAAGGAAGACAACATCAAGACATATAGTAATTAAAATGGCAAAGATCAAGGATAAAGACAGACTTTTAAAAGCAGCTAGAGAGAGAAAAGAGATCACATACAAAGGAAAACCCATGAGGCTATCATCAGATTTCTCAGTAGAAACATTACAGGCCAGAAGGGAGTGGCATGATATAATTAATGCAATAAAGCAGAAGGGCCTTGAATCAAGAATACTCTACCCAGCAAGGTTACCATTTAAATTTGAAGGAGGGATTAAACAATTTTCAGATAAGCAAAAGCTGAGAGAATTTACCTCCCACAAACCACCTCTACAGTGCATTTTGGAGGGGCTGCTATAGATGGAAGTATTCCTAACGCTAAATAGAAGTCACCAGGGGAAATAAAACCACAGCAAAGTAGAAAAATTACTAAGCAGATGCAAAATCAAATCAACTACCCCCAAAGTCAATGAAGGGATAGACAAAGAGTACAGAATATGATACCTAACATATAAAGAATGAGGAGGAAGACAAAGGAGGAAAAAAAAAAGAACCTTTAGGTTGTGTTTGTAATAGCAAAGGAAGTGAGTTAAATTAGACTGTTAGATAGTAAGGGAATTACCCTTGAACCTTTGGTAACCACAAATCTAAAGCCTGCAATGGGAATAAGTACATGCCTATCAATAATCACCCTAAATGTAAATGTTCTGAATGTACCAATCAAAATACATAGAGTCACTGAATGGTTAAAAAAACAAGACCCATCTATATGCTGCCTACAAGAGACTCACTTCAAACCCAAAGAGATACACAGACTGAAAGTAAAGGGATGGAAAAAGGCATTTCATGAAACTAATAGGGAGAAAAAGGAGGAGTTGCAGTACTTTAATCAGACAAAATAGACTTCAAAACAAAGAAAGTAACAAGGGATAAAAAGGACATTACATAATGATAAAGGGGTCAGTCCAACAAGAGGATATAACTATTATGAATATCTATGTACCCAACACAGGATCACCTACATATGTGAAACAAATACTAATAGAATTAAAGGGGGAAATAGAATGCAATGCATTCATTTTAGGAGACTTCAACACAGCACTCACTCCAAAGGACAGATCAACCAGACAGAAAAAAGTAAAGGCAAAGGCACTGAATAACGTACTAGAAAAGACGGACCTAATGGACATCTACAGAACACTTCATCCAAAAGAAACAGTATACATGTTCTTTTAAAGTGCACATGAAACATTTTCAAGAACAGATAGTATACTAGGCCACAAAAGAGAGCCTCAGTAAATTAAAAAAGATTGAAATTGTACAAACCAGTTTCTCAAACCACAAAGGTATGAAACTAGAAATAAATTACCCAAAGAAAATGAAAAATCCCAAAAACTCATGGAGGCTTCACAACATGCTCCTAAATAACCAACAGATAAATGACCAAATAAAAACAAAGATCAAGCAATATATGGAGACAAATGACAACAATAATTCAACACTGCAAAATCTGTGGGATGCAGTGAAGGCCATGCTAAGAGGGAAGTATATGGCAATACAGGCCTACCTCAGGAAAGAAGAACAATCCCAAATGAACAGTCTAAACTCACAATTAATGAAACTAGGAATTTACCCTATGAATGCAGGGATCCCAGTTTGAAAAAGACATATGCACCCTCATGTTTAGCTTGTAAAAAGAGTAAAACCTATTGTAAAAGTTCACCAAAAACCTTTACTGATGTATACTATTTGGAAAAGGTACGGTATACTGAAATTCCCTCTTAAGTAGTTTACATCCTAATTTGCAAGATAACACACACATAAATAATTCAGGACAAAAGGAGAGGTGTCATAAGGCAGTACTACAATAATTGCCTATTAATTATATAGACAATAAAAAAAAGTACTCTGGGTTAGTCATTAAGAAAAGGTAAGAAAAGGACAGCTACATGTAAGAGAAAGAAACTGGATTACTGTCTAACTGCATACACAAAAGTAGACTTGAAATGGATCAAAGACCTGAATGTAAGTCATGAAACCATAAAACTCTTATTAGAAAATACAGGCAAAACTCTCTTGAATATAAACATGAGCAACTTCTTCATGAATATATCTCCACGGGCAAGAGAAACAAAAGCAAAAATGAACAATTGGGACTATATCAAACTAAAAAGCTTCTGTACAGCAAAGGACACCATCAGTAGAACCAAAAGACATCCTACAGTATGGGAGAATATATTCATAAATGACATATCCCATAAGGGGTTGACATCCAAAATATATAAAGAGCTCATGCACCTCAACAAACAAAAACCAAATAACCCAATTAAAAATTGGGCAGAGGAGCTGAACAGACACTTCTCCAAAGAAATTCAGATGGCCAACAGGCACATGAAAAGATGCTCCACATCACTAATCATCAGAGAAATGCTAATTAAAAGCACACTGAGATATAACCTCATACCAGTTAGGATGGCCAACATCCAAAAGACAAACAGCAACAAATGTTGGCGAGGATGTGGAGAACCCTACTACACTGCTGGTGGGAATGTAAACTAGTTCAACCATTGTGGAAAGCAATATGGAGGTTCCTCAAAAAACTCAAAATAGAAATACCATTTGATCCAGGAATTGCACTCCTAGGAATTTACCCTATGAATGCAGGGATCCCAGTTTCAAAAAGAGATATGCACCCTCATGTTTATCGTAGCACTATTTACAATAGTCAAGAAATGGAAGCAACCTAACTGTCCATGGATAAAGAAGATGAATGGATAAAGAAGATGTGGTACATATATACAATGGGATATTATTCAGCCATAAGAAGAAAACAAATCCTACCATTTGCAACGACATGGATGGAGCTACAGGGTATTATGCTCAGGGAAATAAGCCAGGCAGAGAAAGACAAGTATCAAATGATTTCACTCATCTGTGGAGTATAAGAACAAAGAAAAACTGAAGGAATAAAACAGCAGCAGACTCACAGAACCCAAGAATGGACTAACAGTTACCAAAGGGAAAGGGACTGGGGAGGATGGGTGGGAAGGGAGGGATAAGGGGAAAAAGGGGCATTATGATTAGCAGACATAATGTAGGGTGGTGTCACGGGGAAAGCAGTATAGCACAGAGAAGACAAGTAGTGATTCTATAGTATCTCACTAGGCTGATGGACAGTGACTGTAATGGGGTATGTGGTGGGGACTTGATAATTGGGGGAATCTAGTAACCACAATGTTGCTCATGCAAGTGTATATTAATGATACCAAAAAAAAAAAAAAAAAGAAAAAAGAAAGAAAAGGTAAGGTTTGAGCTAAGACTTGAAGAACAAGTAAGAATGTAAAGGTAGATAGGGACAGGATTACATTAAATCTATAAAGAGTGTCCAAGAGGAGGGTAGTAGGCTAGGTCAGGGCTGGAATAGGGTGTAGGGAGAATGAGCCTTTTAGATATGTTGTGCAGAGACGTTCTCTTTTGGTATGACATTTGCGCAGAGACTTGGATGATACAGAGGAACGAAGAAAGTGATCATGCAGGAAGAGAATATTCCTGGAAGAGAGGACGAGTACAAATAACCATTACATTTCCCTGCCTGTATATTAGGCTCTATAGATTGAATACACAGAGCTTCGTTCAATGAATGGTAAAAGAAAGGACTATGAATTTCTAAACCTGAATATAAATAATTCCACAAATTCTCTTTCTGATCTCAGTTCTCCACCAGTAACAATAATTACTGCACAGAAGAAAATGTGAGATAATGTAAGCAGAAGTGTTTTGGAAACAGAAAATATATTGAAATTATAAAAATCAGTTCAACAAGACAACAATAGAAAAGTTACGATATGATGCTTAGATACATAAAAAGTAGAGAACTGAGTCATGACCATTGCTGATATGGGCATTAGTAAATGCATTACATTTTTACATCTTTTCATTTTCCTTATTGTAGCTTTTTGTACGTGCTTCATCTGCCTTGCCAGATTGTAAGCTCTCTGCAAATGGTAAGCAGATCTTAAATACATCACCTGATACAGGCTTTCAGTAGTAAGTTGATATACCAAACCAGTAATTCATTTTATAGCCCTTTGAGGATCTGTGTACCTGTGTGTTCAAAATCCCATCTACCTGAAAAGGATTAATGGGGATTCATGATATCACGAAATGCTAATGCAAACAAACATTGATACCAACAGTATAAAACTCATCTTAAAGAAGATGGAAATAATCCTCAGGTAACTGTTAATTACTACTGCTGGCCCTTGGTGGACGTTCCCTGACATCCAAAGGAAGAAGGGGATTGGCTAAAATATCCCACAGTATGGCATTTTTAACCACCAAGTTTGGCGTTTACATTTATCTGCAGAGAACGACTTTTCGCTGGGTCAAAACCCGCAAGGGACTGTGTTCATGAGTCATCTACAGACTACACGGAACAGCTGTGGGAACAGGTACAGGAATATTGCTTCATAAAGTCTAATAACTGAGCAAAGGCACAGAGTAACTCTGAAAAGCTGCTTAAGTTATTTAACTTGGTTCTCTTTCATTTGAGCAAGAACGTCTGCTATGGTGGAACCACTGGTGCATCAACAGAATCTTTTCTCCCTAGGGCCCTGGCCCAGGCTTGGCAGTCGCAAAACAGCACCTGGGTCACTGGACGGCCGCAATGAAGGCTCAGCATTAGCTCAGCAGCTCGAGGGCAACCTTGGATTCTGGCAGCGCCGGCGCCCCGCACTGGGGCCGTCTTAGCCCGGCCTTCGAAGGCGGGTTTCAGGGTGGGCGGCTGTTAGGGGTAGGGAGCGTCCTGGGCTAGGCGGGGGCTCCGGAGGAAGGGTGGGGAGGAAGGCAACTCAGGCCTGTTCGAGGCAAAACTCTACGGGGCAACCTGCAGTACCCCCCACCCCAAGCCGCGGAAACCTCTCCCGCCCCCAAACACGAAGGAGGGGCAGAGGCAGCTGAACCAAGGGAATCCTGTCCTCTGTGGGTCGTAGGGGACCAAACTCAGGGACCAGGAATAGGGACCGCCATCCCACTCTTCCTTCAGACCCCAGAGCTCACCCACCTGCAATTGCAGTCTCCGAAGTCTCCACCCTAGCCTCGCTGCTTCCAGAGGACTGATTGCGATTGGCTTGCACCGCTGTCTCGCTAGCTCTCCTCCAAGTGTGAGTGGCGCAACTACCCAGCTCAAGTCCTCGGGTCCCTCCCCCGAAGCGCCACTCCACGTGACGTCACAGGCTGCCGCAGAGCGCAGAGGCGGGCCTCCGTTTCCGTCCCGCCGCTTCCTCCTGGTGTGCGCGGCCGGTAGGGGGAGGAGAGGAATCCCGGTGGGCGGGGCGTCCGCGGCGTGCGCGACACCCCGCCCCCCGCGCAGGCGCCTGGAAGAAGGGGGTGGGGCACGCTAGCGTCCGCGCCATCAAACCGGAGGTTGCAGCGAGGCCCTTTCTTGGTCTATGGTTTTACCTGCCAAGCGGTTCTGCTTGGTGCCAGCAATGGAGGGCGTACGTTGGGCCTTTTCCTGCGGCACCTGGCTGCCGAGCCGAGCAGAATGGTTGCTGGCGGTGCGGTCGATCCAGCCCGAGGAGAAGGAGCGCATTGGCCAGTTCGTCTTTGCCCGGGACGCTAAGGCAGCCATGGTACTACTGCAGGTCTTTGGTAGAGCCCAGGAGCCGAGGATGAGGGAGGGGCTGGTCTGTGGGGAATCTCCCTGCCGCCCTGTCTTTGAGCCCCGCGATGCAGCGCCCTCGCGGCCGGCCGGAGCGAGTGAAGGGCGTGCTGGGGCTCCGGCGCGCACGGCCTGCGCTCAGCGGTCTTTGTAGTCGCCTCGGCGGCAGCCTCGATCTCGATACAAATTAGTTAACCCCCCCACCCCCGTTGTAATTGAAAATAGAGACCCGGCCAAACCGTAAAATAAGTGTATGAAGTAGTTGGGTTTTTTTGCCCGTAATGGATGTTTTTATATTTTTATCAAATTTTGTTTTTTTCTTTGCGTGGGCTCTTACATAGCACATGCTTAGTTCCCCTATTAAATATCCCACCGATAAAGGCATCCTGGGCAATGTAGTGGGCAGTAGGCCCTAGAAAATATTGACTCTGTGTGTGTGATTAGTTTAGTCTTGCACACCTGGAAGCTGTGGTAGGAGCCTAGACCAGCCACTTAACGGTGAAACAGGCTCAGGGAGGGTGCTGTTCCAGGCATACGAGTAGATACCTTGGGAAACAGTATTTTAAATAGAATTATTTACTTTACTTAGGTATTTTTAGGCAACACACTGAAAGTTGGATTTCAGTATTACTTTAAAGAGGCATTTCTTGAAAATGTCCCTATATTGAAAATCCTTTTCCTTTGGAAGTAATTGAGTTGTTGGGAAGTATATTGCTCAATATGTTTTACACTTTTTTATAATTTGTAAGAAACTGAAATTCAAAGTCTTGCAGTTTTTAAAAATCAGTGTTAGAACTGAAGGGGAAAAACTTGAAAGATATTTTACAAAATATTTTATACTTTGCCCCCTTATACTCTTGGGTATTTTTGTGTGGTTTTAATGTTATTTCTTTTTTAATAATGAAAGTACGAGAGAGTATGGATGGGGGTATACATGAAACAAGGTAGGTCCTGCATTGCTAATTTTTGAAGCCAAGTGTTGGGTATGTAAAGTCTAGAAATACTGGCATGTATGCACAAATACATAGGTACAGCAGGTTACTCACTGGGGGAATTTTTTATAGTAGCAAAACTAGAGTGAGCCTAAAGGGTCCGATAATAGGGGAGTAGTCAATCAAATTGTGCATTGACACCATGAAATACTATGCTGTAGTTAAAAGTGTACAGATCAGAACTACATGTACAGACATGAAACAATCCCTGACACAAGTTAAAAAGCTTACGCGTGGTAGAATGTAGAAATTGTAGAATTTCATGTATGTAGATAGATAGCAAAAGCATAAGCAAATGAACATGAAATATTTAGGTACTTAGAGAAAAGACTAGAGGGATGTCTACTTGTTAACATTGACTACCTGTTGAGAGGAGGAAGTTGCTAAAGAGAGACTTTAACTGTTTTTTCTTTATTAAGAATTGCTTAAATCATAATGTATTTAATACTTAGGTACTTTTAAAAACTTTTGAAAATTAGTATTTTATAAATGACAAAAATGGACTTTGTGTATTACAGGCAATGTACCTAAGACTTTAGTAGACATAAGTACCACATGTTTTATTTACTTAACAGGCTGGTCGTCTGATGATAAGGAAGTTAGTTGCAGAGAAATTGAATATCCCTTGGAATAATATTCGTTTGCAAAGAACTGCAAAGGGAAAACCAGTTCTTGCAAAAGACTCACTGAATCCTTACCCCAATTTCAACTTTAACATCTCTCATCAAGGGGACTATGCTGTACTTGCTGCTGAACCTGAACTGCAAGTTGGAATTGACATAATGAAGACTAGTTTTCCAGGTAATGTTGCATTTTTGTAGTATCTTCCAAGAGTTAGGTGTCTTTTTTGTCCCAGTTCTTATCTATTGAGTAATCTCAGTAAACTTAAATATCTAAAATATCCTATTTGTAATGTCATATGTATTATATTTAGGTTTAGGAAAAACGTGCTTAATACTCAAAGGTAGTGTATATGAGAGAGCATATATATCAGAAAAGGACGTATGTCCTTGAATAGTAGCAGACTAATGCATAAAGGATAGATTGTCCATTACTGAGTATTCATACAATGCTTTCCGAAGAGGCAAAGTGAAAATACAGAGATTCTTTCTTTAAATTTACCTTGACTAAGTAAAACTAAGAAAGTATTTTCAAAGACTGTTAAATGTTGTAAAGGACAGTTTTCCAATAGCTTAGTTTATCTTTATTTATTTTCTTTATTTTATTTTTTAAATTTATTTTGGTATCATTAATCTACAATTACATGTGCAATATTATGGTTATTAAATTACCCCCTTCATCAGGTCTCCTCCAGCAACCCCATTACAGTCACTGTCCATCAGCGTAGTGAGATGCTATAGAATCACTACTTGTCTTCTCTGAGTTGTACAGCCTCCCCATGCCCCCCCAACATTACATCTGCTAATCATAATGCCCCTTTTCCCCCTTATCCCTCCCTTCCCAACCATCCTCCCCAGTCCCGTTCCCTTTGGTAACTATTAGTCCGTTCTTGGGTTCTGTGAGTCTGCTGCTGTTTTGTTCCTTCAGTTTTTTTCTTTGTTCTTATACTCCACATATGAGTGAAATCATTTGATACTTGTCTTTCGGCTTGGCTTATTTCACTGAGCATAATACCCTCTAGCTCCATCCATGTTGTTGCAAATGGTAGGATTTGTTTTCTTCTTATGGCTGAATAATATTCCATTGTGTATATGTACCACACATCTTCTTTATCCATTCATCTACTGATGGACACTTAGGTTGCTTCCATTTCTTGGCTATTGTAAATAGTGCTGTGATAAACATAGGGGTGCATCTGTCTTTTTCAAACTGGGCTGCTGCATTCTTAGGGTAAATTCCTAGGAGTGGAATTCCTGGGTCAAATGGTATTTCTATTTTGAGTTTTTTGAGGAACCTCCATACTGCTTTCCACAATGGTTGAACTAATTTGCAGTCCCACCAGCAGTGTAGGAGGGTTCCCTTTTCTCCACATCCTCGCCAACATTTTTGTTGTTTGTGTTTTGGATGTTGGCCATCCTCACTGGTGTGAGGTGATATCTCATTGTGGTTTTAATCTGCATTTCTCTGATGATTAGCGATGTGGAGCATCTTTTCATGTGCCTGTTGGCCATCTGAATTTCTTCTTTAGAGAAGTGTCTATTCATGTCCTCTGTCCATTTCTTAATTGGATTATTTGCTTTTTGTTTGTTAAGGTGCATGAGTTCTTTATATATTTTGGATGTCAACCCCTTATCAGATATGTCATTTATGAATATATTCTCCCATACTGTAGGATCTCTTAGTGTTCTACTGATGGTGCCCTTTGCTGTACAAAAGCTTTTCAGCTTGATATAGTTCCACTTGTTCATTTTTGCTTTTCTTTCCCTTGCCCATGGAGATATGTTCATGAAGAAGTCGCTCATGTTTATGTCTAAGAGATTTTTGCCTATGTTTTTTTCTAAGAGTTTTATGGTTTCATGACTTACATTCAGGTCTTTGATCCACCTTGAGTTTACCTTTGTTTATGGGGCTAGATAGTAGTCCAGTTTCATTCTCTTACATGTAGCTGTCCAGTTTTTCCAACACCAGCTGCTGAAGAGGCTGTCATCTCCCCATTGTATATCCAAGGCTCCTTTATCAAATATTAATTGACTGTATATGTTTGGGTTAATGTTTGGATTTTCTATTCTGTTCCACTGGTCTGTGGGTCTGTTTTTGTGCCAATACCAAATTGTCTTGATTACTGTGGCTTTGTAGTAGAGCTTGAAGTCAGGGAGCGTAATTCCCCCGTTTTATTCCTCCTTCTCAGGATTGCTTTGGCTATTCGGGGTCTTTTGTGGTTCTATATGAATTTTAGAATTATTTGTTCCAGTTCATTGAAGAAAGCTGTTGGTAGTTTGATAGGGATTGCTTTGAATCTGTAGATTGCTTTAGGTAGTATAGCCATTTTGACAATATTTATTCTTCCTAGCCAAGAGCACGGGGTGCATTTCCATTTGTTAGTGTCCTCTTTAATTTCTCTTAGGAGTGTCTTGTAGTTTTCAGTGTACAGGTCTTTCACTTCCTTCGTTAGGTTTATTCCTAGGTATTTTATTCTTTTTAATGCAATTGTGAATGGAATTGTTTTCCTGATTTCTCTTTTTGTTAGTTCATCATTAGTGTATAGGAAATCAACAGATTTCTGTGTGTTAATTTTGTATCCTGCAACTTTGCTGAATTCAGATATTAGTTCTAGAGTTTTGGAATGGAGTCTTTAGGGTTTTTTATGTACAGTATCATGTCATCTGCAAATAGTGACAATTTGACTTCTTTACCAATCTGGATGCCTGTATGTCTTTGTTTTGCCTGATTGCTGTGGATAGGATCTCCAGTACTATGTTGAATAACAGTGGAGAGAGTGCGTGCGTATCCCTGTATCCCTGTCTTGTTCCCGATCTTTGATGAAAAGCTTTCAGCTTCTCACCGTTAAGTATGATGTTAGCTGTGGGTTTGTCATATATGGCCTTTATGATGTTGAGGTACTTGCCGTCTATACCCATTTTGTTGAGAGTTTTAATCATGAATGGATGCTGAATTTTGTCAAATGCTTTTTCAGCATCTATGGAGATGATCATGTGGTTTTTGTTCTTCTTTTTGTTGATGTGGTGGATGATGTTGATGGATTTTCGAATGTTGTACCATCCTTGCATCCCTGGGATGAATCGCACTTGATCATGGTGTATGATCCTCTTGATGTATTTTTGAATTCGGTTTGCTAATATTTTGTTAAGTATTTTTGCATCTACGTTCATCAGGGATATTGGTCTGTAATTTTCTTTTTTGGTGAGGTCTTTGCCAGGTTTTGGTATTAGAGTGATGCTGGCTTCATAGAATGAGTTTGGAAGTATTCCCTCCTCTTCTATTTTTTGGAAAACTTTAAGGAGAATGGGTGTTATTTCTTCTCTATATGTCTGGTAGAATTCAGAGGTGAATCCATCAGGCCCGGGGGTTTTGTTCTTGGTAGTTTTTTGATTACCAATTCGATTTCGTCGCTGGTGATTGGTCTGTTTAGTTTTTCTGTTTCTTGCTTGGTCAGTCTTGGAAGGTTGTATTTTTCTAAGAAGTCGTCCATTTCTTCTATGTTTTCCAGCTTGTTAGCATATAGATTCTCATAATATTCTCTTATAATTCTTTGTATTTCTGTGGGGTCCGTCGTTATTTTTCCTTTCTCCTTTCTGATTCTGTTTATGTGTGTAGATTCTCTTTTTCTCTTAATGAGTCTGGCTAGGGGTTTACCTATTTTGTTTATTTTTTCAATGAACCAGCTCTTGGTTTCATTGATTTTTTCTATTGTTTTATTCTTCTCAATTTTATTTATTTCTTCTCTAATCTTTATTATGTCCCTCCTTCTGGTGACTTTGGGCCTCATTTGTTCTTCTTTTTCCAATTTCAGTAATTGTGTCTTTAGACTATTCATTTGGGAATGTTCTTCCTTCTTTAAATAGGCCTGGATTGCAATATACTTTCCTCTTAGAACTGCCTTTGCTGCGTCCCACAGAAGTTGTGGCTTTGTGTTGTTGTTGTCATTAGTCTCCATATATTCTTTCATTTCTGTTTTGATTTGGTCATTAACCCACTGATTTGTTAGGGGAATGTTGTTAAGTCTCCATGTATGTGTGAGCCTTTTTGATTTCTTTCTAAAATTTATTTCTAGTTTTATACCTTTGTGATCTGAGAAGTTGGTTGGTAGGATTTCAGTATTTTTGAATTTACTGAGGTTCTTTTTGTGGCCTACTATGTCGTCTATTCTGGAAAATGTTCCATGTGCACTTGAGAAGAATGTGTATCCTGCTGCTTCTGGGTGCAGAGTTCTGTAGATGTCTGTTAGGTCCATCTGTTCTAGTGTGTTGTTCAGTGCCTCTGTGTCTTTACTTATTCTCTGTCTGGTTGATCTGTCCTTTGGAGTGAGTTGATATGTTGAATTCTCCTAAAATGAAGGCATTGCTGTCTATTTCCTCCTTTAATTCTGTTAGTATTTGTTTCACATATGCTGGCGCTCCTGTGTTGGGTGCATATATATTTATAATGGTTATATCTTCTTGTTGGACTGACCCCTTTATCATTATGTAATGTCCTTCTTTATCTCTTGCTACTTTCTTCGTTTTGAAGTCTATTTTGTCTGATACAAGTACTGCAACATCTCCTCTTTTCTCTTTGCATGAAATATCTTTTTCCATCTCTTCACTTTTAGTGTGTGTATGTCTTTCGGTTTAAAGTGAGTCTCTTGAAGGCAGCATATAGATGGGTCTTGTTTTTTATCCATTCACTGTCTCTGTGTCTTTTGATTGGTGCATTCTGTCCATTTACATTTAGGGTGATTATGGATAGGTATGTACTTATTGGCATTGCAGGCTTCAGAATCGTGGTTAGCACAGGTTCAAGGTTAACTTCCCTACTATCTAAAAGTCTACCAACTAACTTAATGACAAACTCAATCTAAAGGTTCTTTTTTTGTTTGTTTGTTTCCTCCTTTTTCTTTCTACTCCATTCTTTATATATTAGGTATCATATTTTGTACTGTCTATCCCTTGATTGACTTTGGGAATAGTTAATTTAATTTTGCATTTGCTTAGTAATTAGCTGTTCTGTTTTCTTTACTGTGGTTTTATTACCTCTGGTGACAGCTATTAATCCGTAGGAGCACTTCCATCTATAGCAGTCCCTCCAAAATACACTATAGAGATTGTTTGTGGGAGCTAAATTCTCTCAGCTTTTGTTTATCTGGGAATTGTTTAATCCCTTCTTCAAATTTAAATTATAATCTTGCTGGATAAAGTAATCTTGGTTCAAGGCCCTTCTGCTTCATTGCATTAAATACATCATGCCACTCCCTTCTGGCCTGTAAGGTTTCTGCTGAGAAGTCTGATGATAGCCTGATGGGTTTTCCTTTGTATGTGATCCTGTTTCTCTCTCTGGCTGCTTTTAATAGTCTGTCCTTATCCTTGATCTTTGCCAGTTTAATTACTATATGTTTTGCTGTTGTCTTCCTTGAGTCCCTTGTGTTGGGAGATCTGCGCACCTCCATGGCCTGAGAGACTATCTCCTTCCCCAGATTGGGGAAGTTTTCAGCCATCACCTCCTAAAAGACACTTTCTATCCCTTTTTCTCTTCTTCTTCTGGTACCCATATAATGCGAATATTGTTCCGTTTGGATTGGTCACACAGTTCTCTCAATATTCTTTCATTCTTAGAGATCCTTTTTTCTCTCAGTGCCTCACCTTCTTTGTATTCCTGCTCTCTAGTTTCAATTTCATTTATTGTCTCCTCCACCGTATCCAATCTGCTTTTAATACCGTCCATTGTGTTCTTCAATGATTGGATGTTTGATCGGAATTCATTCCTGAGTTCTTGAATATCTTTCTGTACCTCCATGAGCATGTTAATGATTTTTATTTTGAACTCCCTTTCAGGGAGACTCATAAGGTCCATATCATTTAAATCTTTCTCAGGAGTTGTGTTCATAATTTTACTCTGGACCAGGTTCCTTTCATATTTGTGTATGGCACCCTCTAGTGCCCAGAAGCTCTACTCTCTGGAGCTGCTCAGCCCCTGAAGCAATGCGGGGTTTGTAGGGGAGTGGTATTGGTGCCTCCGGAGAGGAAAGGGCTGTTTGCTGGTTCCTGGCTGCTATGCCTGTCTCCACTGCCTGAACCAGTGGGCTGAGCACACAGGTATAAGCCTCTGCTTTGTGTTTTTAGTTGTTGTACACAGATCCTCCCTCTGGCTGGCCTAACACTAGGGAAGGATTTTCCGGGTTGCAAGCCTGGTCGGGCTGGCCAGGAGAAAGGCGCACAAGTCTGCCTGTCACAGAAGGGGTTCTTGGAGCTGTGTAGGCAGCCAGGGAGCTGGAGCACCTGAAGATGGTGAAAGCTCCCAACCTGCTGTGCAGAGTGCACCCAGACAATTTTTGTCTGCCTGTCCTTTCTCCTGAGCAGTAAGCTCTGTGCAATCCTTACCCCTTTAGCAGCCCTCTTGCTAAGGGCTTCTTTGTTAGGAAGTCTCAGACTGCCCGCCTTTCTTTTGTCCCTGAGAAGCTGGGTATGGATCCCTGCTTTCACAAGCATTTGGTGCCGGGGCCTGCCGGCAGGAGTTGAACAGTTCCTGAGGGGGGGCGTCGGGCTGTATTTACAAGACGACAGGAGAGCAAACTGTCTGGTGTAGAATGCAGAATGCCAAGAAGCTTTATTCTGTCATGGCTTATATACACATGAATTACCTACAGATTAAATTCATACACCCTTCTCAAGAACCTCAATTCAGTCACTTAAGTATTGCCCACAGATCAGTACAATGGGATATTAAATACCTAAGTCACCTACGCCTGGGGGCATCTGGTCCAGGTGGTTAGCCTTGAGATAAGACCTCTCTACATTCCTGAGATACTTGTTCCTGGAATTTAGGAAACTTTTCAAGGTTTCTTTCAGAGTCAGGCCTGGTTCAGGCCTTAGATGGGGACTAGGCACAAAAACACAATCAGTCCTGTCCTGTACTCTTGCTCCTTCTGTCCCAACCGCTTTCAACATCTCCCCCTTTTTTATTTTTTAAAATGCTTGAATGCATAGGATGACTGTGCCTGTCTTAGGTTGGTCAAGAACGGGGATGGCCTTACCCATCATCGGGCTGAGGGTTGCATGACCCATTCCCTGTCTTGGGTTGGTCCACTCCCCTTCTTGCGTTACCCGTCATTGGCCATCCAGCCTCCTAAGCCAAAATTGGCTGGGGGGGTTGAGTGATAAATTTTTACTTGTGGAGGCTTCCAAGATTTGCTTCAGCACTTTTTCTACCAAACGTAGTGCTCTAGGGACCAAGATAAGTAGAAGAAAGAGCATTAGAGCACAGACAGTGAAGGAGCTCAAGAGCTATTTTGGTAGAGGCCCAGGTGGGGACCACGGAGCTTAAACCTTCCAAAAACTCTTCTGCTCATTTTTCTGGTTACAAATCTAATTTTGCCTCTTGGATAGCTATTATCTTTTAATGTTGCTTTCTAGTATTCAACACATTAACTTGATCACCCAAGTAAAGCATGTATGCTCTAAAGCCTGGAGCTTATGTTCCACCTTGGAATCACTTGATTCTTGGGTGGCCCAGGCAAGGGACACATTATGAGCCAAATTATCTACAAAATCTGCAGCCTGAATTTCTGATAGAGAAGTTACACAGGAAGTAAAGTTACAATTATTGCAGCTAACATTGAATTTTGAATTATTCCCCACATTTACATAGACATCACTGATTAATAGAAGATAAGAGGGATTGACACAAGCAAGCACTGTAAAATCTTTTGCATTATCATTAAAACCCCATTCCTCATTTTGATCATTCATGTTCACCCTTCATCCTGACGCAGTTGCCAGCTTCCAAATATAAGTTTGAGGATGCCCATTACTAGACCACCACATTCCAGCCTTCAGCTGTTGATCTGAACAGTTATCACAGGTAGACCAGGCCCAGTAGTGCCCTGTTGACACATTACACCGTTTTGGGGTTCTTTCTACACAATGGGTCCATAAGATTGTTGCATTAACCCTCGTATTCTCTGTGCCACAATAAGGCACTTGCTGAGGGGGAAAAGGATGTCTATGGTCATAGTCACATTTGGATTTATTCTTGGACTCGTTAGTCATCCCAGGATAGGACATATTCACCACGGGCATGAGCACTCTGTTACCTTTGTTGTCCATAACATTGATACAATAGTCAGAAGGCCCAGCACGGACGCACACCGGCATTCCTTTTCCTTCGGCTGAATAATTCTGATAAGGGCTCAGGGCAGGTGAATTCCTGGAGGTGGAAGGATGGCCCAGAATCCTGGTATCATTGACCTGGACAATGATCTCTGGGCCGTCCCTAACCGCTGGGTGGAGGATCGAAGGGTCTGGCACAAGTGCCCAGTGTGTGTGGTTGGCTTCTGCGGTGGTCAGCAGAATGCAGAGGAGTATGAGCTTCAGCATGGTGGACCAATCTTTCTGGGAGCCACCTGGCTTCTTCTGCATCCTGTGGAAAAACACAAACATGCCCTTGTCCCCAGATCAGTACTGGATCTGGGCCATTCCATTGACCTGTGAGAGGATCCTTCCACCTCACCCTAGCATATGAATCTTTTGTTTTTGGATGCCAAAATCTATCTGCTGCAGAACTGCTCTGTGCATCTATGGTGAGAAAATTTAAAATAAAAAGTGCATGGTTTAAATAGCTTGTGGGAGTTTCTGGGTATAACTCCCCCTTTTTTATTTTTTGAAGCTGATGCTTCAGGGTACTGTGTGTCCTTTCCACAATACCTTGTCCTTGGGGATTGTAAGGAATACCTGTTTTGTGAAGGATTTGAAATTGCTTGCAGAAATGCTGAAATGTGCGGCTGGTATAGCTGGTCCCACTGTCTGTTTTAATCTCTTTTGGCACTCCTGTAATGCCAAAGCATTTTAAGCAATGGGCTATAACGTGTTTAGTGGCTTCTCCAGTTTGTGCTGTTGCCATAATAAAGCCAGAATAGGTGTCTATAGAAATAATGGACATACTTAAGTTTTCCAAACTCAGCCATAGTTCCATTAACCTTCCTTAGGTCTTGTAGCAACCTCCACTTCCCTGATTTCTTTTTTATAACAATATAGGTGAGTTCCATGGTGAATTGGAAGTTTCTATATGACCGTAGTCGAGTTGCTCCTGCACTAGCAGCTCTGCCACTTGTATTTTTTCAGCTGAAAGAGGCCACTGATCCACCCATACAGGGGTATCGCTGAGCCATGTTATTGGATCTGCATGGGGAGCAGGGGGCTCAGAGGCCTCTATTAAAAATATCCTAGTCCTTGTCTGTCTCTTCTAGAGGGAGTTATGGGAGGTTGATTGATGCCCTGTCCCTTAGCCCCGAGTCCCTGTGTGGGAAGAAGTCCTTGGTCTAATAATTGGGTAGTGACTTTATCATTGGGGCTATACAGGTATACTCCAATTTCTTTCATAACATCTCTTCCCCATAGATTGACTGGAAGGCTGGCAACTATATACGGTTGAAAGCTGCCACTATGATTTTCATCATCCTTCCATAACAAGATGTCACTACTCTGCTCTGAATTTTGACTTTGGCCTATGCCTTGAAGGTGTGTCACTGTAGGTTGTTAAGGCCACTCATAGGGACATTGATCACTGGCAAAAACAGATACATCAGCTCCAGTATCTAGGAGCCCTTTTATTCTTTTTCCTCTTATGGTTAATGTTAATTCTGGGCGTTTATTGCCAGTGGGTTGAACCCAATATGCATCAGACGAGCCAAAACCCGCCTGACCTCTTTTATCCTTTATATATTTGTTTGGAGATTCTACTTTTGGAAGGAGGATTAATTGTGCAATTCTCTGAGGGGGTTGAATGACTGTTATGGCTGCTGGTGAATGAGCCATAATTTTTATTTCTCCCTCATAATCTGCGTCTATCACACCTGGTGCTACTAAAAGGCCTTTCAAGGTGGCGCACTGCTTCTGCCTAATAATAATCCTACACATCCAGCAGGGAGTGGTCCATACACTCCTGTGAGAAGGGCCTGCATGTCCATCTCTGGGGTTAGTACTGTGTAGGAGGGACTGAGGTCCAGTTCTGCGCTGCCTGAGGTGGCTCGGTAGAGGTCACAAACGGATTTCCTTGCGTCGGGACGAAGGCTTGAAGAGCCCCATAACACTGTTTCGGGGCCTAGAGCTGGCCCCTCCTTCCGTTTCCCTGTTCCTGATCTAGTTTATTTCCATTGACATCTCTTCTTGACTTACATTCTCTTGCCCAATGATTGCCTTGTTTGCAGCAAGGACAAAGACCCGGTTGTCTTCCCGTGTCTCCTAGCCTCTCGTTCCTATTTCTGTTTTGGCACTGCCTTATCTGGTGACCCATTTGTCCACAGCCAAAACAGCTGCCAAGGGGCCCTGAAGTATTCCTTATTTTGGAAGCCTGCTGCTGGAAAAGCACTTCTTTGACTGTTTTCCCTTGAAGTGCGGCGGCCATGGCTAACCCTTGTGTGTAAGCTGGGCCGATGTCTGAACAGAGACTAATATAATCTGAAATTGTGCCCTTTTTTCTGAAAGGGCGAAGGGCTGCCTGGCATGCAGAATTTGCATTCTCATAGGCTAATTGTTTTACAAGGAGAAGGCCCGCATCTGTATCTCCTATCAATCTGCTAGATGTTTGCATTAAACGAGAGACAAAATCTTGAAAAGGCTCATCTGGCCCTTGCCTAATTTTAGATAAATCTTCCGATCGTGCCCCCCCCTGAGGGCAGTTTCATCCCAGCTTGCTTAGCAGCGGCATTTATTTGTGCATAGGCAGCAGGATTGAAATCTAACTGCCTGTTAAGATCACTGTAGGGTCCTTCCCCCACAAGCATTTCAAAAGTTACTGGATGATTTTGAGCTCTATTAATATCAGCTGTCTTTTGACATTGCTCCGCATGTTCTGATCTCCACAATAGATAATCTATCTCTTCCACTTAAACAGGCTCGTGCAATAGCTTTCCAATCAGAGGGCGGGAGAGAATCAGCCGCAAAAGCCTCAAACATAGCTTGTGTAAATGGAGCAGTGGCTCCATAGGATGAGCAGGCCATTTTCAGCTCTTTAAGTTGTTTGAATGCTAAAGGCTGATGGATTCTGTGCCTCACCCCTTGCCCATCCACTTCCTCAAAGACCGGACAGGCTACAAAACCTATAGTATCTTCCCCTCTCTCTGAAGCTTGTTTCAGAGCCTTTTGTAGGGGAGAAAGCTGTTAGTGGCAACAGCTGTCTTTTATGTGGTCTAGGTTTTAAAGGTGAGACGGCCAAGGCTGCCAAGGCTGTAAGAGGCGGCACAGGGGGATCAAGCCCCGCAACAACTGACTGAGGGGGAGTTGGAGGAGTATACTTCAATGCACCTTCAGCCATGAGCTTGCTAAAGGTTTTACACAAGCAAACCTCTGGCAGATCTAATTTTTCGGGCCTTTGTTCTTTAAGGTCTGTTAAAGAGCTGCGATCACTCTCCCATTCTTCCTTGTCCGCCACTTCCGATTCAGTCTCGGGTGGTGCGGAAGGAATGACTCGACCGGATTCAGCGTTTATAGTTTCACTTTTGCCTGTAGCCGAATTTAATCTCTGCCTCTCATGTCTAGGACCTAAACTATCTCTGATAAGAGTCCAAAGCCCAAAAGCGTAAGCAAAGAGCAAACGGCTATTCCCGTTTCCCATACTTATCTCTATTGTAACGCTATTGTTTATAGATAATGAGGTTTTATACTTCCACTTTTAGCTAGCGAAGTAGGAAAGAGCTAGGAGCGCCCTTCGCCTGACTCAAAGGCCACGGCGGCCTGAAAAAGTGGCTGGAAGTCAGAGACTGAGAAAGAGACACTCCTCACGGATACCCAGTCAGGCTGTCAGGGTCTGAATCCAGACACGTGGGCCTTTGAGGAGCCGCTGAAGTGTAGCCTCAGCCTGGACTCTCGCAGTTGCCCACGGCTTTCCTCAGTCCCTCGCATCCAAGGAGATGCCTCTGAAAGAGAATCCTGGCTTCCACTCAGGTGACTTTCCCGGCTCCCAAGGGAGACGGGGGATCCACTGAGGGAGACGCAGGGGAACCTGTCGATCGAGACTTGAGAACGGCAGCCGGGCTAGTCCCGTTTAAGTGGCTGACGAGCGCCCGATGTTGTGAGCCACAGACAGCTTTTTTTTTTTATAAGAAAAGTAAAAGAGAAAGGCAGTGTCTGTTCCCTGGGGTTATTATACCTTTTATTATACTCACGGACTGTTGGTCCTTTTCTTCAACTCCTGTCTTTACCACCGTCCCCGCACTTTCTTGCCTGAGTGCTATGGCAGAAGTGCTTCAGATCCGCAGCGCCGCATCTTCTCTCTTGGTGGCTCCATGGCGTTGCTCCCCTGTACTCAGGTCCCTGTTCGGGCACCACTTTCTGCTGGGGCCTGCCGGCAGGAGTCGAAGAGTTCCTGAGTGGGGGTGTCGGGCTGTATATACAAGACAACAGGAGCGCAAACTGTCTGGTGCAGAATGCAGAATGCAAAGAAGCTTTATTCTGGCATGGCTTATATACACATGAATTGCCTACAGATTAAATTCACACACCCTTCTCAAGGACCTCAATTCAGTCACTTAAGTATTGCCCACAGATCAGTACAATGGGACATTAATCAAATACCAAAGTCACATACGCCTGGGGGCATCTGGTCCAGGTGGCTGGCCTTGAGATAAGACCTCCCTGCATCCCTGAGATACTTGTTCCTGGAATTTAGGAAACTTTTCAAGGTTTCTTTCAGAGTCAGGCCCGGTTCAGGCCTTAGATGGAGACTAGGCACAAAAACACAATCAGTCCTGACCTGTACTCTTGCTCCTTCTGTCCCAACCACTCTCCACAGCTGGAATCTTAGTGTCTCCAGAAATTCTGCCTGTCTTAGCTTTCCAACCCCCTAATTACAAGAGTATCATGCCAGCCCCATGAAATGTAGGTGTGTGCTCCCAGAGCAGATCTCCAGAGTTAGGTATTCCGCAGTCCCACATCTCCACTCCCTCCCTGCTCCGTTCCTGTTCCTCTTGCTGGTGAGCCGGGGTGGGGGAAGGGCTTGGATCCCTCAGGACCGCAGCTTTAGTATGTTACCCTTTTCTGTGAGGGCTGCTCTTGTCTCCAGGTGTATGCAGTTTGTTGCCGTCCTCTTTCCCGTTGCTCTTTCAAGAGTAGTTGTAGTAGCTTTATTTTCATATTATTTGAGGTTTTAGGAGGAAGCCTCTGTCTCACCTCTCCCGCCACCATCTATAATCCAATCTCGTCAGGGTAGTTTATCTTTAATAGATGTTAATCTAGTTGAACTCAGTGAAGAGAGTGAAGAGTCAATTTTGAGTAGCATTCTAATAAAAAAAAAAACAGTAATTGTAAGAAATTTTTTAAGTACTTCCTGAAATTCATCAGTAAGTTGTTGGTTTGTTTAAAAAAAAAGTCTCATTGGTAAAGTATATCCTTAGGTAATATTTGTGCTACATCTGAGTATAGTTCATTTATGTAATTGAAAATTAAGAACAAGCAATTATTAAAATACAGTTGACCCTTGAACACTGGGGGCTGTGTTGCCAACTGCATGAACAGTTGAAAATTTGCATATAACTTTTGACTTCCTGAAAACTTAACTACTAGTAGCCTACTGTTGCCCAGAAGCCTTATATATAAACAGACAATTAACACATATTTTGTATGTTTTATGTATTATATACCATACTCTTACATAAATTTATAGTAAGCTAAAGAAAATGTTTTTTCAAATTGCTACAAATCTCCAAAAATTTTCCAATATACTTAATGAAAAAAAAGTCTGCATGTAAGTGGCCCTGTGAAATTCAAACCCAAATTGTTCAGTAGTCAGCTGCATTTAAGTTGCTGATGTTTTTCCTTAGAAATCTGTCGTTGGTGGCTGGAGAAACTGTTAACATTTATTGTAGGGTTGACTATACCCAGGCAATTTTACTAGAACACAGGTTCTCTTAAGTATATCATTTTCATCATCGCTAACATTTAGTGAGCATTTGGTATGTGCCAAGGTGTTTTACTCGGTGCTTTATATATATCTTCCGATTTAATTTTCTCAACCACCCTATAATGAATAGACTATTCTTTTTTTCAGAAGATAAGTAGCAGGTTCAGAAGAAAGCTGTTAATAAGAGAACTGATGTCTTCCAAATTTATAGTGTAATTTCCTAGTCTCTACCCTGCCTCCACCATAGGACCTTGCTATGTCTCTCTTGGTCTGGATGATTTTTATTAACTTTATCCGCACGCCCATTTCTGCAGAGATAACTAACTTCTTAGTGAGATTAAACCTCAGTCTTTTAAGGAAGCTTATTAACCTTCAGTCTAAGCTAGGTTCTTTTATTATAGTCTTTTATAAAATGTACTTTCTTCATTCCAATAACAGATCTCAGTTTGTAATATTTATCAGGATAATTGATTGTCTTTCCTGTGTTCCTAATAAGCTGCATGAGAGCAGGAGCTCTGTTAGCTACATCTGAGTTTGGTTACTGTCATGTTGCTTGGCACCCTACCTAGTTCATCATAATGTCCAGCAAATATTTGTCAAATGAATAAACCACTTTCTTGCTGTAGTACGGCTTCAGAGTACGTATCACTGTGTCTCATCTCTCACTTTCTCTTTCAGAGTCTTTAGCTTGCATTTTCCCACCACTTTTTTTTCTGATCTGCTTATAAACCTTTCTATTACAACCCTATTCTTAACTGCTCAGAAGGAAGCACTACTATTAATGGCAGGGGTTCTTGAAGTCTTTGAATAAACATGAAGGCTTTTTTTTTTTACCTTCTTAAAATTGTTTACTACATTTTGTGTGAATGTGCACATCTGCATTTTTCTCAAGAGAATCTGGTTTTCAGCAGGATCATAGAAGACTTACACTGAAAGGATCACTGCGATAAAAGATTCAGAATGAGCATGGGAACAAGCCCATATACTTACAACACTTCCTGCTGTCCTTATGTGGACTCTTGCTAAAATCAAATTATTGGAGAGGCATTGCTCCTCAGAGTGCAGGCAGCATAACCGCATGGTAATGGTTGGCCCATAAGGTTGAATCTGCCTGGGGTTATGCCTGTTAGACACAGACTTATTACCAGTTGGTTTGAGGGACCCTGTTTGTCAATATTGGATAAACAAGTAGTTACTGATAGTAAATGATAAGGTAATTGAGCAAAAACTGAAGATTGTTTACTGTTAATTGTATTTTATTTGACTTTTTCCCCCACATATTTGATTGATCTTTATTTGACTGATCATAATTTCTAAGACTTTTCCTTTTCTTTGACTGTTTGATTGCCAAAAGCTATTGATAAAGCCAGTCACACATGTGGCAAGAGGTCTTTTCCACTTGTCACTAGTCTTGCTATTGTGTCAGTAATTTCTGAAGTGCAGTTGGACACAGCATCAGTTATCAGTGAGAGTGGGAAATGGACACTGGCTTACATCACTGGAGATTCATTTGAATTGCTCTGCTTATCAGAATAAGTTAGGAAATTGAGCAAGGACAGCAGCAAAGGAAGTGTACTTTGTAGAACATTATTATTAGATTGTCAACTCTCAACATGAGTCAGCCTTTGGGGGCATTATTAGAATATTGAAAGACTTAGTTCTATTATCCCCATTTTGTCTTCCGGTAAGCATCATGTAGGACGTTGTGGGATGTTTCCTTCTTGTCACCTTAGCCACTTCTATTATGTACGGTTCATTTATTTCCCTCTCCCAGTTCTCCCATTGCTGCTGTGGCAGGGAATGAGAGAATAATTGATAGATGTAGGGAGGTTCGGGTTTATTCCTGCTAGCCAGATCCCCACAATTAAGGAGATTATTGTAACCACTTCTTTATTCTCTGCTTAACAGAGAAAGAAACATTATACAAAATAACTGGTGCATGCTTGGCACTCAGTAAATATTTGTTTAATGAATGACCAGAGAAGAGGGTCATGATACTAGTATAGGTAAACTATCAGTTCTGTACATTCCTAACCTTGGGGAAAAGGATTTTGTAGGTTGTCAGTATAATTTGCTACATCCAAATGGGAAATTCTGGTTGATTTTTCCTTCATTTTCTATTTTTATCTACCGTGAAAGGCTTTACAGTTTAAATATAAAAGGGTAGTTTTTTGAATTGTTCAGTGTGTTCCATATTTAGAAAATAAAGCAAGATAAGATAGAGTATAAAAATTATTTAAATTTGGGAAAAGACCAAAATAATTTTTTCCCATGGTTTTATATTTTCAAGTTTATATTGTTATTATAAACTTTCCTCGATATTAATTGGCAGGACAAAATGACTCAGTATTTTGAGATTTAAATACTAATTTAATAGCTTTGAAATGACAGTGACATAAAACTGCTCTTGGGAAACAGCTGTTTCATGAATTAAGTACAGTAAGTTTAAAATAAGTGGTGGTATATAACAGCTAGGAAAGTGGTAGAGCCTATTTCTTGTCCCCCTACCATACCATTTCTTGCACTATTTTAATCGCCTCCTAATTGGTTCCTTCTTTCGTTTATCCTCACCCAGTTAGTACATTGTCTGTGCAAAGCAGAGTGGTCTTTAAAAATACCTAAAGCAGTTTCCTTACAACTCTTAGGTTGGTTCTTAATTAAGCCCAATCCCCTTAACATGACCCATCTTGTTTCATCTACCTCACCATTTGCATTTCTAGCTGCTCTCTTAGCTCACTGTTTTCAGTCCATACTCATCTTTTATTACTTGGAATGTAGCAGACTTTCCTGTTGAAGGTCATTGCAAGAAGCTGATCCCTTTGCCTGTTCTCCCCACTCTTCTTGAGTACCTGAGACCTGAAGAGTGAGAAGAAGCCAGTACCACCTCAGAGAGGACTTCCCTGATCTTTTCCTTGGGGGCCTTTCTCATTTGTATTTATAACTTTGTTAATTGATTATTCTCCCTCATTAGTTAATTGCAGGAACCAGGCTTGGTTTTGCTGCAGCATACCTAGTACTTAAGAGTATTGAGCACATAGCAGGTGCTTTATAAGTATTTAATGTACAAACAGTAGTTCTCAATTTTGCTTAAAATAGTCCTTGAATTTGTTGAAAAATGAAAAATGGGTACACAACCACAGTGAAAAATGGTATATCAGATTCACGTTCCAGTATAACAACTATTCTCATCAGTGAATTATTATTAAAAGTAGTTCTTCCTTTGAGTCTTCTTCCTTACTGTCTGTCCGTATAGTTCCTTAACAACTTTCATTTCTGTCCCTCTGAGATTCAGTTTTCAACTTTGTTGCTGCTAACAGTCTGTTCCACTATCATGTTTATCCAGGCTGATTTACATTCTTCTAAGTCTGCATTTTTCAGAATGTGCTTCAAGCATTTTTGTTTCTTTTAAGCTTAGATTTAGATCCCACAAGTAACTTAAATAAGTCACACTTACGTTTGTACTCTGAATTTCTTGCTGGAAAACCAGTTTTACTGACTTGGAGTTTTCTGCCTTCCCAGTTATGGATGGGTCTTTTCTCACTGTACAACGGATTTGACTGGGGTCATAATGCAGAACTATGTGTACGACACTGCGTTAAAGCCTTCTATGCATTATCATATTTCATTTTCTTAAGCTTGAGATGTAAGTACTGTTGTTATTGTTTCATAAACTAGATTAGGACATTTGCCCAAGGTGACTTTGCTAAAAAGAAGATCATGGATTTGAATGCACACTATAAAGCTCATTTATTAGGCACTGTACAATATATAGCTTCTCAATACTAGATTTTATTGACATCTGTTTAAGAATTTGCACATATAAAATCTGTTAAAAATTCTGTGGAACTGGATTAAATGAATTTAAAGTTTTTATGGAGGAACTGAGATCTAAGAGTATGAAAAATATAAAGAGAGGGAACTTGCCTAACCATTTTTAAAAGCTTAGGTTAGGCCTTGTAAACAAGAAAGTATGGTGTTAGCACAAGAATAGACAACTAGAAGAGCAAAGAATTACAGCTAGTATTTATACATATATTTCTATTTAGTGGGTGAAGATTATTTATTAATGGTGCATTACTCTAATTACTAGGGGATTACTTACTCGTTATGTTTAGATTTGTTCTTTAATAGACTGCCTATTAATAGTGTCTAGTCATTGTATACAAGTTCTTTATACTTTGACACTTTATTGAGAAAGTCTGATTCAAATGTTTTTCCCATTCTATGTATTTGTCTTTTGAGTGGTTATGTTTTTTTGCCATCTGAATTTTATTTTTTAATTAATTAAATATCTCTTTTCCTTGATAAATTCTGAATTCCCTCTTGTTTGAAAAAAATAATTGGTGAAAGATTACTCCAACCATAGGTTATAGAGTCTTCTGGATTTTGTTCTAAAATAATAATTTTTTCCTCTACATTTAATTCCTAGAATTTGTATGTATAGTGTGTTTTACTTCTTGATGGCTAAAATATACCACCACTAACAGAATTGAATAAACATGGTAAGTGCCTGGAATTATTAAATACTTAATAAAGGTTAGCTCTAGAGTGGTTGTAGTAGTTGTTATATGTATAGAATGGCATTTCTAAAGTGGTGGTTAGGTATTAAAGTCAGCCAGGATGTGTATTAAAAATGGAGATTCCTTAAAGCTACCCCACACCTCCTGAACCAGCATATCTGAGAGTATAACCAAGGATTCTATATTTAAATAATTTCCTAAGTGATTGTTAGACATGTTAATATTTGAGAAGCACTGTATTGGATGTAATTTACAGAGCCAGTGAGAGATCGTAACCCATCCACTTTTTCATGAGAGAAATCATCAGAAAACCATTAGATCCTTGTCTCACACTATACCACAAAATGAATTAGAGTTAGGTTTTAATAATGATTACTAGAGTGCAATAGAACTGTATATTTGGTTAGACTTCTGAAAAATGGATGCTTCTGAAGCTTAGAAGGATGAGAAGAAGCCAGAAAGTCAGCAGATGATGGATTTCATATTAAATGCTCTCTCACACACCAGGGATTATATTTGTGGCAAATAAGGCAGACAAAGGTTAATGCTGTTAATATATACAAAGTTTGTAAGTATTGATAGTAAAGCCACTTAAAAATTTCCTTGACAAATGGACAAAGGACTTGATAAAACAGTTCACTGAAGAGGATATACATGGAACAATAACAACTACCACAGCAACCTTAGAACTAACAGTAAGTACTTAATAGTTCTAGGCACTCTACATGTTCAATCCTTAATCTGCTAAACTCCCTGTCCCTATTTTGTAGTTTAAGAAAGGCCATAGAGATGTTAAGTAGCAGTAAAAAAGTTATGGAGCCAGTATTTGAACATTGGACTCCAAGCGCATAGCACTAAAGTTCTTCAGAGTGTGTGAATGTGTCTACATATAGAATTTAAGTGGTATGCATGTGTGTATTAGTTTTCTAGGGCTCCTATCATAGTACCACAAACTGGTGTCTTAAAATAGCAGGAATTTATTCTCTGACAATTCTGAAGTCATGAAGTGAATCAAGGTGTTGACAGTGCTGCTCTCTCTGAAGGTTCCAGGGAAAAATCCTTTGGCTCTTTCTCATATCCTGGCAGTCCTTGACATTCCTTGGCTTGTAGCTACATCACTTCAGTTTCTACCTTCATCCTCATGTGGTCCTTTTTTCCTATATTCTCCCTGTGTACCTGAATGTCTCTGTATAAGGACAGTAGCCCTTGGATATAGGGCCCACCCTAATCCTATATGACCTCATCATAAATTCATTACATCTGCAAAGACTATTTCCAAATAAGGTCACACTGAGGTGGTGTGTGGGCATGAATTTTGGGAGACAGTATTCAACCCAGTACAGTCCATCCTCTGCCCCCCACCCCTGCTTCTTTATAAACATCCCTCATACAAAATAAATTCACTCTATCCCAGCATGCCCAAATTTTAACCTATTCCAGCAATAACTCTTAATACAAAATCTTGTCTAAATATCAACTCAAAAAGTTCCAAATCTCATCATCTGAATCATCTAAATCAAGTACGGGTAATATTCTGGCTATGATCCATGGTGTGGGGCAAAATACCTATTCCATCAGTGAACCTGTGGAACTAGGAAACAGATTGCTTTTAAAATACATTGATGGGAAAGGCATAGAATAGACATTCCCAAAAGAATCCACTCAAAAAGAACTAGATCTAATATCTGAATTCAGCAAAGTTGCAGGATACAAAATTAATACCCAAATCTGTTGCATTCCTATACACTAATGATGAACTAGCAGAAAGAGAAATCAGGAAAACAATTTATTCACAATTGTATCAAAAAGAATAAAATACCTAGGAATAAACCTAGCCAAGGAAGTGAAAGACCTATACTCTGAAAACTACAAGATACTCATGAGAGAAATTAAAGAAGATAACAATATATGGAAATACATCCCATGCTCATGGATAGAAAGAATTAATATTGTCATAATGGCCATCCTGCCTAAAGTAATCTATAGATTCAATGCAATCCCTATCAGCATACCAACACCATTCTTCAACAAACTAGAGCAAATCATTCTAAAATTCATATGGAACCACAAAAGACCCCAAATAGCCAAAGCAATCCTGAGAAGGAAGAATGAAGCTGGGGGGATTATGCTCCCCAACTTCACGCTCTACTACAAAGCCACAGTAGTCAAGACAATTTGGTACTGGCATAAGAACAAACCCATAGATCAATGGAACAGACTAGAGAGCCCAGATAAAAATCCAAGCATATATGGTCAATTAATATACGATAAAGGAGCCATGGATATACAATGGGGAAATGACAGTCTCTTCAGCAACTGGTGTTGGCAAAACTGGACAGCTACATGTAAGAGAATGAAACTGGATTATTGTCTAACCCCATACACAAAAGTAAACTCAGAATGGATCAAAGACCTGAATGTAAGTCATAAAACTATAAAACTCTTAGAAGAAAACATAGGCAAAAATTTCTTGAATATAAACATGAGCAACTTTTTCCTTAACACATCTCCTTGGGCAAGGGAAACCAAAAATGAACAAATGGGACTACATCATGCTAAAAAGCTGTACAGCAAAGGACACCCATCATCAACAGAACAAAAGGCATCCTACACTATGGGAGAATATATTTGTAAATGACATATCCGACAAGGGGTTAATACCCAAAATATATAAAGAACTCACATGGCTGAACACCCAAAAAGCAAATAACCCTATTAAAAAGTTTGCAGAGGCTAGGAGCAGACAGTTCACCAAAGAAGAAATTCAGATGGCTAACAGGCACATGAAAAGATGTTCTACGTTTCTAATTATTAGGGAAATGCAAATTAAAACCACAATGAGATACCACCTCATACCAGTTAGGCTGGCCAACATAGAAAAGACTAGGAACAACAAATGCTGGCGAGGATGTGGAGAAAGGGAACCCTCCTACGCTGCTGGTGGTAATGTAAACTAGTTCAACCATTGTGGAAAGCAATATGGAGGTTCCTCAAAAAACTAAAAATAGAAATACCATTTGACCCAGGAATTCCACTCCTAGGAATTTAAGAATATAGGATCCCAGTTTCAAAAAGACGTGCACCCCTATGTTTATCGCAGCACTGTTTACAGTAGCCAAGATGTGGAAGCAACCAAAGTGTCCGTCAGTGGATGAATGGATAAAGAAGATGTGTAACATATATACAATGGAATATTAGTCACCATAAGAAGAAAACATATCCTACCATTTGCAACAGCATGGATGGAGCTAGAGATTCTCAATGATAAGCCAGGTGGAGAAAGACAAGTATCAAATGATTTCACTCATCTGTGGAGCATAAGAACAAAGCAAAAAATGAAGGAACAAAACAGCAGCAGACTCACAAAACCTGAGAATGGACTAACAGTTGCCAAAGGGAAAGGGAATGGGGGATGAGCGGGTGGGAAGGGAGGGAGAAGGGGAATAAGGGGCATTCTGATTAGCACACATGATGTAGGGGGGAGCACGGGGAAGGCAGTATAGCAAAGAGAAGACAAGTAATGACTCTGTAGCATCTTACTTCGCTGATGGACAGTGAACTGTAATGGGGTATGTGGTGGGGACTTGATAATGGGGGGAATCTAGTAACCACAATGTTGCCCATGTGATTTTATATTAATGATACCAAAATAGAAAAAACAAAAACCAGTAGTAGGTCAGATTTGGTCCATGAACTACAGTTTGCTAAGTCCCATTTTAAGCACAGGATAGTTGTTCAAAGTCTCTGTTGCTATGCGTTATCTATTCTTGGAATTGTGTATTTATCACTACTCTAGAAAGCTTTGATCAGAGCCAGTAGGAGATGCACACGTCTCTTTATTTATACTTACCCTGTATCACTTTTCATGGTTAACCCAAATGCTGACAGGTAATTTACTATCTATATCCAAGCTCTCCAATACTGTTTTGTGCTTTTATTGTATTGTCACAGCCTATACAGCTAGTAACCTTGAAAACAATCCTGAACTATAAATAAAAGTGCCCACTGTCAAAAAAAAATGATAGACATTCCCATTTCAAAAGGGAGAAGTTGAAAGAAAAAAAATTCATGGGTCCTAATAAGCAAGTTTGAAACCCAGCAGGGCAAGTTACACTGGGTTTCAAGGAATGAGAATAATCCTCTGTGGCTCCATTTCTCTGTCCTCTGTCCTCTAAGAGTGACCCTGCCCTCTTGCTACCCTGTCGTTGGAGTCGTTCCTTTTTCTTGAAGGATAGCACATTTGCAGCCTGGTAGCCCTAGCTCTCAAGTCCCTTTTCTTGTCTGTGTGTGTTGATATGTATGTGTTGATAAATGTACGTTTAAATAAACACTAAGAACGGTTGAAGTTCAGGACTGTGTAAGTGGAGAGTTTCCATACCTATGTTACATTTCAGTTTAGTGCTTTTTCAGCTTTACATGACTTGTATCGAGGCCTAAAAGAGCCCCTTTGTCAGTAACGTACTAGAGACTTGTACATATAGTTTGTGAAATCTATATTAGCAGTTCAGACATTTTTGTTTTACTCAGGGTTTGTCTCTGGATAAATTCCCAGAGAAGTGAGCTGATAAATCAAGCATTGTCGTGTACATATTAACTCAGAGTTAGAACTGTCATCTTCCACTGAAGCAATAGTATTTGTAATCCAGTACTTAGAAAATGAAACTAGTAGAATTTCTAATATGTCTTATAATCCAAAGTGAAATTTTGTTTTTTAGAGCTGGACTCTTTAAGAATGGTGAACTTTAATTGAGATGCTGTTTTATATATATATGTACACACACGCACACACACACACACACATCAGTGACCTTGATTTGGAGAGAAATTGATGGAGGTGTGCTTTGAGGTCTAGTACTAGTAGGAATTTTTTTCATAGGCTTGAAATAGCAGCTAGGTATATTATAAATTATTTTGTAGGTGACGGTTGTATGTTTAATAAATTTTATAGTTGCTCTGTGGTCTTGATTAGTTGGTCATTGCACATTAACATTTAGTTAATATCTAATACTGCTTTCCCTAAAGATAAAGCTATAAGATGGGGGATCTAGTTTTTCTAAACTTGGTTGGTGGTTGTATGTAAGTTTTTCAGTCATTTAATCTTTCTTACATATATACTTAAATGTACAATGTAATGATTAAGTCTGTTATTGTAGACATGAGTGTGTGATGGTATTATTAGGAGGATTTTCCAATTTATATGTCTGATAATTGTGATGTCCTCAAGATAGTTTGAGGGACAAATGCACTGTTCCGGTATTTCCTTCTTATTTTTGCAAAAAAATGTCAATTTCCTAGGTAAACTACTACAGAGTACTCACCCAATGTGTATTCCCACCATAATGCCACAGTGTGGCGATGTTGTACTTTGAAAGACTATTTACAAAACCATCTTTTCCTGTTGCCATCAAATCTCTTATTTTGTGGAATAGATATAGATGGTCCCAAAAGTATTTGAAAACATACTCTATCAGATACTTTTTTAGCTGTCCATAATCAGTTATGTGATTGCTTTCCAGTGATTGTGCTAGATTGCTTATTCCATTAATCAGTTCATTTTTTATTAGCATGCATATTTAAAGTTTTTTTCCTTGATTGCCCTATCATATTTAAAAATCAAAGGGCTTCTTGAAGGTTGTGAAGAAACTGAACAAAATTACAGTATAGATGACAACAGGGACAACTTTTTAAATTCTAGGCTTTTTAGGTAATATTCCATTAAAACTTTTTAGATACTACTCACTCAAAATATAGTGCTGTCTTCCAAATCCAAGGTAGCTATTCTTCCCATTATTGTTATTCACACTGTGCCAGAATCTGTTCGAGAAAACAGTTTATGACTTAAGAAAATATAGTGCTCCCAGTCTTTTAAATCTCCAGATACAGTTTTGTCATTTTTGCAAGCAAGCTTTCTTTACTCTCTTTAATATATTATTTGTCAAGCCTCTATGTACTAGTAATGCTTCATTTTATTATAAGGGGCTTAAGGAAGGTGTTGGAGAACAAGCATCAGTCTGTCAAAGGGGGCCATGACCCAAAAAGGGTAATCCCTTGCCTTGGGACTCCTACGAACATAGTTTAGTATTTCAGTACTCTTGCATGAAAGTGACTTTATAACTTTGCTGGCCTACATTTAGGAAATAATAGTCTTCATCAATAAGAACAGATACAAATAATAGACATTAATTTAATACATAAAATGGATTGAAATTAAGTTATTGTTCTTGAGAAGAATAGAGGGCTAAGGAGTAAATAGTTGAATTAAATGAGTCTGATGAACTTGAAAATAAATGAGAGCTTTGTCTTGATCTAAAGGACCACAGACACATCATCATTCATTGTAGGATCTTCAGAAGAATTTCCTGGTTAAACAAGATGTGACGATTTTAACTGTTTCAAAGTGGAGATGGTGGGGAATAAAACATTTTTGTGAGAGAGCTGACTTTTAATGTCTTTAACCCTTGAGGTAACTATGGGAATGGTATTTGGTTACTGTAGGAGAAATTGTAAACTCCCCGTGAACGTAAAGACTGTGTCTGTTTTGCTCATCATGATATTCCCAGCATCTAGCACTTGAGGGAATGATCTGAAAAGGAATTCTTAGGGGGATTCGACATTTTTTTCCCCCCAAAACATACTTCGCTGCATAAGGTATAATGGCAGCTGTCATTTTAAGTTGTAGTTAACCATTTGGGAGTGTCAGATTTTGGAGTTCGGTATTCTAGAAATGGGAAATGGAGTTACAGTAGGCAAGCTGTATTAATAGAATCTGCCGAGGGACTACCTTCAAGAGGTTTTTTTTTTTTTTTTTTGGAAACTAATATAATGAACTAAGGATGTAGAGCAGCAGAGCATTTAGTTAGTAGCTTACCAAGTAATAGCATTCATTTATTCATATTGTCAACATTTGTTTACTTACCTTGGGCTAGGCGGTCTGACAAGCCAATTAGGCTAGAAGTATGTGAGGGCAGGGAATCATGACTGATTTGTTTTTAACGGTCAGTTCAATACATATTTGTATAATATTTATACATGTTCTGCATATTTGTAGAATAAATAAGTGAATGATGATAGAAAGTTCCTACCTAGTAGTAAAGATAGACAAACACATAGCTATAATATATTGGAAAAATATGAAAGGCATACCATGCATTTTTAATTTGTCTTAGCCCTTAAATCTGAGAAATCAGATGCTTTGAGTTCTTTAATTTGTCATTTATTTTTAGAATGTCTTATAGTATTTTGTTGACTGTAACAGTGGAGCTAGGGATGTATTTCAGATTTTTAAAAAATGAGCTTATTTCACAGCAACATCCCAAAAGAATAGAAATTAAAATCTATTTTTATTTGGAGTAGTCAAATTAGAAAATATGTTGAAAAACAGTTATTTTGAAGACAATCAGTGTATGTTAGTTTTCCAATGACAGTGATTACTTAGGATAAAAGAACAATCCTCAGCTTTCTACCAGTTCTCAAAAAATTATAATAAAAAAATTATGCCCTTTTTTCTTGTTATATAGCAGAGTAAAATTTTAAACCCCAAAAGAGTTTGGCTTTATTTGAAGTGTGTTTGTTGTGGATTTCTGATATTCTATCATATATAGAACATTTCCTACTAGTTGTTTAGAATTTATAACAGGTGTGGCTGCTAAATTTTATCAGATTTTTGGGAGGCATCTATTGATTGGTACAACCATATGGTTTTTCTCCTTAATAATTATTTGATAATTCACAGAATTTCACTATTTCTATTGAACCAGCCTTCTGTTTATAGGCTAACCCCTGCTTGTCATTGTGTGTTATTCCTTTAATTTCCTACTGACTTGGATTTGTTGATATTTTCTTTGGGATTATTGTGACTGTATTCAGAAGTAATGTTGGCCTGTAGTTTTCTGTTTTGTGCTCTTTGACAGGTTTGGTTATAGAACAGCTATTTTTAATTCTGTACTTCCTCAATTGACAGGTCGTGGTTCAATTCCAGAATTCTTTCATATTATGAAAAGAAAGTTTACCAACAAAGAATGGGAAACAATCAGAAGCTTTAAGGACGAATGGACTCAGCTGGATATGTTTTATAGGAATTGGGTATAACTTCTTTCTAATTTTGAGACTTAAAATCTGTGATGATTCCACTGTCTTTGCAAAAATAGGAGTAGAAGTCCTTTGTTTACTCAGTAGTTCATGCAGTAAATAAATAATAGCTTATTATTGGGGATCTTCATGATTTTTGTGTACATGAATAATGCATACATTATTACAATCGCATTTAACAAAATTGAATGTATATTTAATGCTCAGAAGGACTTTTAAAAGTAAAACAAGACGTATTGGTCACCATTTATAAGTAATGTTTAGTGTTTTCTGTCTCAAAGGCACTCTTACACGTGAGGCCTTATTTAACAAACATGATATTTACCGTCTGCCAGAAGAGTTTACTTTAAGCCCTTCATAAGTTAGTTAATTCTCACAGTAGCTCAATGAAGAAGGTACTGTCATTCTTATGTTACACATGACAGAAGGGAGACACAGAGAGTTTAAATCATTTGCCTTAAGATCACACAGCTAGTTTTTCCCCATGCTGCTATAAAGGGTTAAAAAATAGCTTATAGCCATTGGTAATATAGTTAAAAATCCAGATGTGCTGTCTCTATAGATTTTCTGAAAAATTTTACCTACTTAAATACCTTAAGAGAAAATGTCTCTCTGTATCTTAGGCATTGAAAGAAAGCTTCATAAAAGCCATTGGTGTTGGACTAGGATTTGAATTGCAGCGGCTTGAATTTGATATATCCCCATTAAACCTGGATATAGGCCAAGTTTATAAAGAAACACGTTTGTTCCTGGATGGGGAAGAAGAAAAAGAATGGGCATTTGAGGTAAGAAATTTATCAGAATTGCTAAAAACTGTAAGACTTTCCTTATTTTGTACATAAATGTTAGATTTGGGGAAGTCAGTCATTGAAACTAGATAACAACTAAAATCCAGTCTTGGTGGTTGAAGGTGAAGATAGGTATACTATGAGAGTATATAACATTTAACCTGATACTTGAAAGATAAGTAATAGTGAGGTAAGTAAAATGAGCAGGGATAAAGACTGTGGAATAGAAAGAGCTTTGCATGTATAAAAAGCCAAAGGAAGATACTTTGTACCATGTCAAGGGATTTAGGAGGGATTCCAGGTTAGGCTAGAAAGATCATGTGGACATTATTGGTTGAATTAAAGACTGGTCTTTTTCTGTATTTGGTTTCTGTCACTAGTAATTCTTCGTTGCTAGTGAGTGAAAACCAACACAAATTCATTTGAGCCAAAAGACATTATAGACTGCTGGAGAAATTCATAACCAGGCAGCAGAATTTGCTAGAATTGGGGACTGGAAAACTCAAAGCTCTTACTATCTTTTACTTTTGCCTTCCTGTATAATCTGACTTCAGTTTTCTCCCACCCTGTTTCTTATTCTATACACAAGTTTTCTTAACTTCTCTGTTCTGTGTAGCAGGAAACATGGCTGCCTACACTACTTTTGCATGTGACAATTCACAGTTCAAAATCTCATGGAGATTGGTTAAGTCCAATCCTTAAGAGTCCTGGAGAAGGGCCTGGCCTAGCTTGGGTTAGGTGCTTACCTACTGGCTAATCACTGTAGCCATTGTAGCTACTGTGAGTGGTCCAGTCTAAGTTAGGCATCCAGAGCCCAGCAGATAGGTAGGTTATAGTATAATATGGTTGTTCTGCTGTAATAACCTGAATAGTGCAGAGAAGGCTGGTACCCAGAATAAGGGGTTAGTGTTGAGTGCATAAAATAGAAGATATTCACTAATTTTCTTAAGAGAATTTAACAGGTATTAAGTTGGAAGTGATAAGGTCAGATTGGTGTTCTAAGAACAAGTCCTGTCTGTGATGGCCTGTGGAAGTTAAGGAAATGAGATGTCAAAAATGTTATGAGCAATTCTCTGATTTGTAGGAACATCTGTTGGAATACTGAATACTAGAGAACAAGTGATATGTTAAGTTTGAAATACCTAGGTGAAGGTGTCAGGTCACTGAATAGAATGGAAGGCTGGGCCAGTGGAAAAAAAATCATTATTTACATGTGACTGTTAGTTGAAGCCATGGGATTTAAAGTTGCAGCAATAAGATTACCTGAATTAACAGAAGAAAAGGCCTAGGATTGAGTCCTGCAATATCAGTATTTAAAGGTCGTGTGGAGGAAACAGAATGATCAAATGGATCAAAGTAAAATAAGAGTAATATCGGGCAGAAAGTATTTTGAGAAAGAGTGCTGTATATCACTAAGAGAATGAGTAAGGTAGGGATCCTATCAATTAAAGTATAAATTTTATTTAGGACACTTTGCTTTAAAAAAAAGTGCAGTTTTTAAAATTTGTGACCAAAATTATTAAAAAATGGTTTCATATTTAAAAGGACAAGCCTCAGCCATTTCACTCATGTGGAGTGAACTGAAGTAAAAGTTAACTGTTATTCTTAATGATGCCAGATAGAGAGTTCTTCCTATGCATTTTTAGCATTCGCCTTTAGCACCTGGATTCAATAGAAAATAAGTTTTATAACTGGAAAAAAATCAGACGTCACCTAATGAGAAAACTGAAGCACGCTGTGATTAGCCTTTTACTGCAGTCTTACTGGTGATGCTTAATAGTAATTTGTATCAACATGGAATGGAAAAGGCTGCTTATGTTATATATGTTGTTATGGGCATAATGTTTAACTTATGACTAGTGAAAAAACAGCTGGAAAACAAATTTATGTATACCTAAAAAGGCTGGTTGGACACAGTGATGTACAGTAGGCAATGGTAAAAGGTAGCTGTGTTTTTGAGTTGGGGTTAAAATTTTAACATCAACTTTTTTTTCTTTTTTGTGTGTGTTTTTTTAATTAATTAATTAATTAATTTTTTAATATAATTTATTTTATTATCATTAATCTACAATTACATGTGCAATATTACGGTTATTAAACTACCCCTTCATCAGGTCCCCCCCACCAACCCCATTACAGTCACTGTCCATCAGCGTAGTGAGATGCTATAGAATCACTACTTGTCTTCTCTGAGTTGTACTGCCCTCCCCGTGCCCCCCCAACATTACATCTGCTAATCATAATGCCCCCTTTTCCCTCTTATCCCTCCCTTCCCGCCCATTTTCCCCAGTCCCTTTCCCTTTGGTAACTATTAGTCCGTTCTTGGGTTCTGTGAGTCTGCTGCTGTTTTGTTCCTTCAGTATTTTTTCTTTGTTCTTATACTCCACATATGAGTGAAATCATTTGATACTTGTCTTTTTCGGCTTGGCTTATTTCACTGAGCATAATACCCTCTAGCTCCATCCATGTTGTTGCAAATGGTAGGATTTGTTTTCTTCTTATGGCTGAATAATATTCCATTGTGTACATGTACCACATCTTCTTATCCATTCATCTACTGATGGACACTTAGGTTGCTTCCATTTCTTGGCTATTGTAAATAGTGCTGCAATAAACATAGGGGTGCATCTGTCCTTTTCAAATTGGGCTGCTGCATTCTTAGGGTAAATTCCTAGGAGTGGAATTCCTGGGTCAAATGGTATTTCTATTTTGAGTTTTTTGAGGAACCTCCATACTGCTTTCCACAATGGTTGAACTAATTTGCAGTCCCACCAGCAGTGTAGGAGGGTTCCCTTTTCTCCACATCCTCGCCAACATTTGTTGTTGTTTGTGTTTTGGATGTTGGCCATCCTCACTGGTGTGAGGTGATATCTCATTGTGGTTTTAATCTGCATTTCTCTGATGATTAGCGATGTGGAGCATCTTTTCATGTGCCTGTTGGCCATCTGAATTTCTTCTTTGGAGAAGTGTCTATTCATGTCCTCTGCCCATTTCTTAATTGGATTATTTGCTTTCTGTTTGTTAAGGTGCATGAGTTCTTTGTATATTTTGGATGTCAACCCTTTATCAGATACGTTTTTTATGAATATATTCTCCCATACTGTAGGATGTCTTTTTGTTCTACTGATGGTGTCCTTTGCTGTACAGAAGCTTTTCAGCTTGATATAGTCCCACTTGTTCATTTTTGCTTTTGTTTCCCTTGCCCGGGGAGATATGTTCATGAAGAAGTTGCTCATGTTTATGTCCAAGAGATTTTTGCCTATGTTTTTTTCTAAGAGTTTTATGGTTTCATGACTTACATTCATGTCTTTGATCCACCTTGAGTTTACCTTTGTGTATGGGGCTAGACAGTAGTCCAGTTTCATTCTCTTACATGTAGCTGTCCAGTTTTTCCAACACCAGCTGCTGAAGAGGCTGTCATCTCCCCATTGTATATCCAAGGCACTTTTATCAAATATTAATTGACTGTATATGTTTGGGTTAATGTTTGGATTTTCTATTCTGTTCCACTGGTCTGTGGGTCTGTTTTTGTGCCAATACCAAATTGTCTTGATTACTGTGGCTTTGTAGTAGAGCTTGAAGTCAGGGAGTGTAATTCCCCCTGTTTTATTCCTCCTTCTCAGGATTGCTTTGGCTATTCGGGGTCTTTTGTGGTTCCATATGAATTTTAGAATTATTTGTTCCAGTTCATTGAAGAAAGCTGTTGGTAGTTTGATAGGGATTGCATTGAATCTGTAGATTGCTTTAGGTAGTATAGCCATTTTGACAATATTTATTCTTCCTAGCCAAGAGCATGGGATGCATTTCCATTTGTTAGTGTCCTCTTTAATTTCTCTTAGGAGTGTCTTGTAGTTTTCAGAGTACAGGTCTTTCACTTCCTTCGTTAGGTTTATTCCTAGGTATTTTATTCTTTTTGATGCAATTGTGAATGGAATTGTTTTTCTGATTTCTCTTTCTGTTAGTTCATCATTAGTGTATAGGAAAGCAACAGATTTCTGTGTGTTAATTTTGTATCCTGCAACTTTGCTGAATTCAGATATTAGTTCTAGTTGTTTTGGAATGGAATCTTTAGGGTTTTTTATGTACAGTATCATGTCATCTGCAAATGATGACAATTTGACTTCTTCTTTACCAATCTGGATGCCTTGTATGTCTTTGTCTTGTCTGATTGCTGTGGCTAGGACCTCCAGTACTATGTTGAATAACAGTGGAGAGAGTGCGTGTGCATCCCTGTCTTGTTCCCGATCTTAGATGAAAAGCTTTCAGCTTCTCGCTGTTAAGTATGATGTTAGCTTTGGGTTTGTCGTATATGGCCTTTATGATGTTTAAGTGCTTGCCCTCTATACCCATTTTGTTGAGAGTCTTTATCATGGATGGATGTTGAATTTTGTCAAATGCTTTTTCAGCGTCTATGGAGATGATCATGTGGTTTTTGTTCTTCTTTTTGTTGATGTGGTGGATGATGTTGATGGATTTTCGAATGTTGTACCATCCTTGCATCCCTGGGATGAATCCCACTTGATCATGGTGTATGATCCTTTTGATGTATTTTTGAGTTCGGTTTGCTAATATTTTGTTGAGTATTTTTGCATCTACGTTCATCAGGGATATTGGTGTGTAATTTTCTTTTTTGGTGAGGTCTTTGCCCGGTGTTCGTATTAGAGTGATGCTGGCTTCATAGAATGAGTTTGGAAGTATTCCCTCCTCTTCTATTTTTTGGAAAACTTTAAGGAGAATCGGTGTTATTTCTTCTCTATACGTCTGGTAGAATTCAGAGGTGAATCCATCAGGCCCGGGGGTTTTGTTCTTGGGTAGTTTTTTGATTACCAATTCGATTTCGTCGCTGGTGATTGGTCTGTTTAGTTTTTTTGTTTCTTGCTTGGTCAGTCTTGGAAGGTTGTATTTTTCTAAGAAGTTGTCCATTTCTTCTGTTTTCCAGCTTGTTAGCATATAGATTCTCATAATATTCTCTTATGATTCTTTGTATTTCTGTGGGGTCTGTCGTGATTTTTCCTTTCTCATTTCTGATTGTGTTTATGTGTGTAGATTCTCTTTTCTCTTAATGAGTCTGGCTAGGGGTTTATCTATTTTGTTTATTTTTTCAAAGAACCAGCTCTTGGTTTTATTGATTTTTCTATTGTTTTATTCTTCTCAATTTTATTTATTTCTTCTCTAATCTTTATTATGTCCCTCCTTCTGGTGACTTTGGGCCTCATTTGTTCTTCTTTTTCCAATTTAATAATTGTGTCTTTAGACTATTCATTTGGGAATGTTTTTCCTTCTTTAAATAGGCCTGGATTGCAATATACTTTCCTCTTAGAACTGCCTTTGCTGCGTCCCACAGAAGTTGTGGCTTTGTGTTGTTGTTGTCATAAGTCTCCATATATTCTTTGATTTCTGTTTTGATTTGTTCGTTAACCCATTGATTAATTAGGAGAGTGTTGTTAAGTCTCCATGTATTTGTGAGCCTTTTTGATTTCTTTCTAAAATTTATTTCTAGTTTTATACCTTGGTGATCTGAGAAGTTGGTTGGTAGGATTTCAATATTTTGAAATTACTGAGGTTCTTTTTGTGGCCTAGTATGTGGTCTATTCTGGAAAATGTTCCATGTGCACTTGAGAAGAATGTGTATCCTGTTGCTTTTGGGTGTAGAGTTCTGTAGATGTCTGTTAGGTCCATCTGTTCTAGTGTGTTGTTCAGTGCCTCTGTGTCTTTACTTATTTTCTGTCTGGTTGATCTGTCCTTTGGAGTGAGTGGTGTGTTGAAGTCTCCTAAGATGAATGCATTGCTGTCTATTTCCTCCTTTAATTCTGTTAGTATTTGTCTCACATATGCTGGCGCTCCTGTGTTGGGTGCATATATATTTATAATGGCTATATCTTCTTGTTGGACTGACCCCTTTATCATTATGTAATATCCTTCTTTATCTTTTGCTACTTTCTTGGTTTTGAAGTCTATTTTGTCTGATACAAGTACTGCAACACCTGCTTTTTTCTCTTTGTTGTTTGCATGAAATATCTTTTTCCATCCCTTCACTTTTAGTCTGTGTATATCTTTGGATTTGAGGTGAGTTTCTTGTAGGCAGCATATAGATGGGTCTTGCTTTTTTATCCATTCTGTTACTCTGTGTCTTTTGATTGGTGCATTCAGTCCATTTACATTTAGGGTGATTATTGATAGGTATGTACTTATTGCCATTGCTGGCTTTAGATTCGTGGTTACCAAGGGTTCAAGGGTTGCTTCTTTACTATCTAACAATCTAACTTAATTTTCTTGTTAAGTTATTGTAAACACAGTCTGATGTTTCTTTCTTTCTCTCCCTTCTTATTCTTCCTCCTCCATTCTTTCTATATAGGTGTTTTATTCTTTGCCTTTAGTTAGTATTTGGATGGTCTGCTTTCTTTGCTATGATTTTATTTTCTCTTGTGACATCTTTTTAGCCTTAGGTGTGCTTCCCTCTAGAGCAGTCCATTTAAGATATCCTGTAGTGGTGGTTTATGAGAAGCAAATTCTCTCAACTTTCGTTTGTCTGGAAATTGTTTAATCCCTCCATCATATTTAAATGATAATCGTGCTGGATACAATATTCTTGGTTCGAGGCCTTTCTGTTTCATAACGTTAAATATATCATGCCATTCTCTTCTGGCCTGTAAGGTTTCTGTTGAGAAGTCTGATGATAGTCTGATGGGTTTTCCTTTGTAGGTGATCTTTTTTCTCTCTCTAGCTGCCTTTAATACCCTGTCTTTATCTTTGATCTTTGCCATCTTAATTATTATGTGTCTTGGTGTCGTCTTCCTTGGGTCCCTTGTGTTGGGAGATCTATGAGCTTCGGTGGACTGCGAGACTACTTCCTTCCCCAGCGAGGGAAAGTTTTCAGCAATTATTTCTTCAAAGACACTTTCTATCCCTTTTTCTCTCTCTTCTTCCTCTGGTACTCCTATAATGCGAATATTGTTCCGTTTGGATTGGTCACACAGTTCTCTTAATATTCTTTCATTCCTAGAAATCCTTTTATCTCTCTCTGCCTCAGCTGCTCTGTATTCCTGTTCTCTGTTTTCTATTCCATTAACAGTCTCTTGCATCTCATGCATTCTGCTGTTAAGCCCGTCGATCGCTTGTCTGATTTCTGCTTTGTCTTTCCTCAGTTGCCTCACTTCCTCCCTCAGCTCTTGTACATTTCTCTGTAGGTCCATCAGCATGGTTATGACTTTTATTCTGAATTCTTTTTCAGGAAGACTGTGCATTTCCATCCCTTCAGACTCCCTCTCTGGGGTTGTCTGGTTGATGTTGGTCTGAACCATGTTCCTCTGTCTTTTCATGGCTATAGAATTGGTCACTGATAGTTGCCACGTATGTCAGCTGGGCTCTTTAAGACTTTAAAAAGAGGAGAAAAAAAAGAAAAAAAAGAAGTAAGAAAGAAAGAAAAAATAAATAAAAAAAAGAAAAGAAAAAACAAAACAACAAAAAAAACCAAAAAAAAATGCCCACCGGATGTAGATTCTGTGCGAATGCTGTAGGTGGCGCTATTGCCCCACTATTCCGCAGCCGTGGCTGCGCCGCTCCACAGGGCCCTTTATCGCTCTGGCAGGGGTGGGAACGAATAGGAGGCTGTTGATCTCAGGGAGAAGTGGAAGTATGGCTACGCTTCCTCAGTCGCCAGCTAAGGCCTCTGAAACTCCCCAGGACTCCCTGCCTCGTGGGCTGAGTGTGCTGGGGCAGTCCGGCTCCTCCGCTGGGCTCCTGTCTCTTTAAGACCGCTGAAGAAAGCGCGTGCTTTTTTTTTTTTTCCTTCCGGTAGCCGGCTGCAAGCGCCCTGGCGCGTTCCCTGCTCAGATCCTGCCCCCCTGTCTCTCCAATCTCCGCTGCACTGCGCAATGCGGGTCAGTGCTCCCCGCGCAGATCACCGGGGCTGGCTACTTTGCAGGGTGTACTTCCACTCCCTCCCGCTCTGAATCCTCTCCTCCCGCCGGTGCGCTGGGGTGGGGGAGTGCTCGGGTCCTGCCGGGTCACGGCTCCGTATCTTACAGGCCTCTTGGGGAGCCGAGTCCTCTCGGGTATAGCTGCACGCTGTGCGCTTTCCTGTGTATTCTCGTCTCTCTTTTAGGAATAGATGTATTTGCTGTGTTTTCGTAGATAAATATAGTGTTGGGAGGAGATTTCTGCCGCCTTGCTCACACCGCCATCTTCCCGGAAGTCCTTTTCTCACTTTTTTTCATTGAAATGTAGTTCATATACAATATTATGTATTGGTTTCAGATGAACCACTTAGATTCATTAATTAAATATTAAATGCTCACCAGGATAAATGTAGTTACCATCTGTTACCATACAAAGATTTATATTATGAGCTATGTTCCGTATGCGCTACACGCGCGCACGCACACATGCTATGCTATGTTATGCAATATAGTCCGTATGTGACTAAATTATTTTATAATTTGACTTAACACAAACCTTTTGACTTTGGCTGATACTGCTTTTCTGAATATAGCTTTTAATTTTATTAAAGCATATCTTCCTGTTACATGAAGTAATTGCAGTTTTGTTGTTAAATTGAATATAATTTATTTTAGGATAGATTTGATCTAACTTGTTTTAAAAATTTACTTCTAGGTAAATAACATTTTTTCTTCCAATAAGTACTTTTGATATTCTTTATAACTTGTTAGGAGATGAAGATTTCTTTTTTATAAAATATATTTAATATTTTAAAGTAATTTATTTACATTTTTCCAGGTTAATGACTAAAACTTTTGTTATTTTTGTTTAAAAGGTAACTGAATTAGCGTTAGGTGGAAATCTTTCTGGTTTTCCATGTTTAGTTCAAAGTGTTTGGGCTCTGTTAGGAAGACAACAACCATTACCCAAGTAACTATTTACATTGTATTTTTAAGAAGTGTTCAGTGTATTACAAAATGTTCTTCAAAAGGAAATATAAAGGATGTTAAGTAGAATTTCTCCTTTTGGTATAAAAAGAAATGGCAGACAAATCCATGCAGTATTTCCTAGAATGGCAAAACTGGCCCACTGAACACTCCTCAAGCCAGTCTGTACAAGTGTGTGTCCGAGGGTAGGGAGGTGGTCTTGCTGTGACAACTAGTAGGCCCAAGTCTGTGGCCTGTGAAGTAGGATAGCATTAAGAGAGTTTGTAGGAAAACTTGCCTGTGTCCTCAGGAGTTTAGAAAGCTGTGCAAAGATAGATTGGCACCTATTTCTCAATTGGAGGAATTGGAAGGCAGGATCCTGGCTGGGTGAGGAGGAAAAGAGTCAGCCATTGGGCCAGCTGGGCTTTACTTTTACCTCTTTGGGTGGCAAAGATGTCTGAGTTCTTGTGGACCAAATAAATGCTGTGGAACAGGGCTTAAAGTGTCTTTTGATAGGACCCTACCTAAACGAACTCCAAAAGAAAGGCAGTGGCAGGAATTATAAGAAGTCATCTTTTAATATACTGCTAGCTCCAGGGAACTGTCCAGGGCTGAAAAACTGCAAGTGGTTCTCTGAAGATGGCACAGATGCCCACCCCATTAGGGGGCCAGTATTTGGATACTTGACATGACCCAGGCTTTCAAAAACTGAATCACAATGGTGTTGGTCATTATTTTGCCCCTTTCTTCCAATCCCCTTCTGCTTTGCTACCTACCTTAAAGACTCCAGAGTGCAGGAAGAAGGGAAGAGAAGATGAAGCCTAGGGGGAGAGTGTACATTTGTCGTAGGATTAAAGTGGGTTTGTTTTTAGCTGAAAGTGACTGAGAGCAATTGGTTTGCTTAAGGGCTTGTCCAGTAGTGGGGAATGGAGATCCATCAGAGAGTATTTGAAGGCAGCTATGGAAAAATAAATTCTTTACTAATGTACCTGAGTGTTTTGCCCATTCAATGTACCAGGAAGGAAGATAATGAAAAAAACTATGTTAGGTTCATATATTTAAGTGTGGATTGTTCATTACACAATAAACAGGCCTAGGAGGGGAGAATGAATGTAACAGAATGAGTCTGGTGGTGTGGACAGCCAGAAACATGGGTTGAGGGGAAGTGATGAGCCTAGTGCCAAGGGAAGTGTACCTGGAGTCAAATGCAGGTGGAAGGGTCCTGTCACGGCATCTCCAAAATACCTTTGGGTGGGAGGAAGGGCTGCGATGTAAAGATCTTCACTGCCTTTCCTTCTTCACCCCTTTCCATTCTCACTGATGCCACTGAATTTACCCACACCAGAACTGGTGGTGGCATGGTGAATGGGGAGGATCTGGGGTTAGGAAAAGAGCTGAAATCAGTGTCTTTCCCTGCTGGAAGCTACCCACCCTGCAAAGGTTTGAGCTAAGGATAAGCAGGTGGAAGAAGCTCTGCATGAGATGAGAATAAAATTTACTTTGGATCAAACAGGACAAAGTATTATGATTTGGAGAAAATTTGATATTTAAAAATGACCAGAAATGTGTATGAGATTTGTTCGAGGTTTCATCCAGGCAAAGAGAAAAAGATGTTGTCAGGACTTCTTACTTAAAGGGAAGTAGTGAGAGAGAAGTTGCTTTCTCTTACCATGCTCTAGAGTCTCATTCCTTTTAGTAAACTGAAAACAAGGTACAAGGGTTCAGCCCTTCCCAGTTTTTTACACCTAACTCCAAAAGAAAGAACTGTTCAGAATAACTTAGCAGCAATCTACTCCCCTCTCCTTTCCCTACTGTGTAGATACTACTTCCTGAAATGTCTGGAGTCACAGCCACACACCATCAGCCTCGTGTGTAGGGTTTTTTTCCCATATATATTTGGTGGCAGACTATTCTAGAAATTGTTCCCGGGTTGGAGAACACACCGCTAGTAAGTAGTACATGTGGGAGACTATAGTTTTCATTAACTAATGTCTGTAGCCAACTACTTCAAACTCCACATTCTCTTCATAGTGTGAGAACTCTAGCTAAGCTGAAAAACAGTCCCATTCCTGAAGGCAGCATTAAGAGAATACCTGCAGGACACCAGAATCAAGGTCAAGGCTGTATAAAACAATCCTAGCTCCAGGTGCGGATCTGGAAGTTCTCTAGTGGCACCCATGTAAACTGTGTGGAAGGCTAAGGACAGTCTCCTCATTCAAGCAGAGCTAAAGGAAGAACAGTGTGTAAAATTCTGCATCCCAAGAGAGAATATGGAGCATTTACCTTGAAGGTTCAAAAGAAGTGTATTAACTGAAAATCATAAAGAAAATGGAGATTTAAAAAAATACCTGCTTAGTATCTTTAATAACATGTAGGAAGAGAGTGTATCTCTGAAATGGAAGTGGAGGGCCTTAAGGTAAGAATAGGTTTGTCATTAAAAGCGATCTCTTAGTAGAAGGGAGTCTGTGTAGTGTGTGGAAAAGTGGACAAAGACTAAGGCCGGAAACTCGTATATTTAAAAAGTGCACTTCATTGCCACCTTCTAAGTGTAGGGCATTTTCCCAAGCATCTACCCCTTTCCTCTCATGAATCCACTCATAACCAGCAGCCTCAAGCACTCCAACTTCACATTCCTCTATTTCTTGCTGAAGACTGTGCAGAAGACTGTGCACCTCAAATCTGCAAATAAAGCAGAATCATAATTGCCCTTCAAGTTACTCTTGCTTTCTAACTTGGCTTTTTTGATGGTACCATCATCTAGTCATCCCAGATAAAAAGACCTGTTTTTGGTTTCTCCTCCTCCTCCCTTTGTCATACCAGTCAGTCCAGGTCACAGTGACATCTTCCCCTCGGAAAACTCCCCTGGCTCCTGCCCCTTACCTAGTGTGGGCCCCCTTCACATCTGAGTTGGACTAATGCAGTAGCCTACTAACTGGGTTCCTATTCCCTATTTTGCTTCAGGCTTCATCATTCCCCTCTATATGCTGCACCTTGCAGCCAAATTACAATCTGCTGTCTTCTATTGAATATCCACAACCCTCTTCTATTTACATTTATTGTTCTAGTTCTTCTGTGACCTCTGCCCACTCCAGTCTCCTTCTTGCCTTCTTTAATAATTTAAGCCCATCATAGATGCCCTCTCTTAATTGCCTGTAACACTATGCTTTTTTCTTTCTTATGGCATGCCACATTTTACATCATAATCTCCATATTTATTTACTTGTTTCACTTCTCCGGTGCTCCAGGAGGGCAGGGGCATTATCTTTATTATTCTGTCTGTTACAGAGCTAAAAACTCTAGCTTGAGCATAAATGAGAATCCATTATTTATTGCAACAAATCTAAAGGATTTTCCACTTGCCTGAATATTGTATCTTATACCTGGAAAAATAATACTCTAGAAAATATATGAACTCTTATGCCAAGAGGAATCATATTGTCATAGGCTTTCAATTTTTATAACTAGTTTCTGTTACAAAAGTTATGACCAAAAGGCTTCCAATATTAAATAAAAGAGAAATTCTTTGCTTTGCATTGAAAGGAAAATGCTTAAAAAATAGAAATGTTACATGTATGACATATTTTTTCATACTTTACCATTGGGGGAAAATTGTAGAATTTGAATGTTTTAAGTTAAAGCTTAAACTTACTTTTCTTTGTTTATAAGAAAATGACTTGCAGTTTCACTGAAGCAGAGTAATCTTGGCAATCTAATGCTAAACTCTCTCCTGTAAAAAAATTCTCTTGCTGCCTCTGGGTTTCTTGAAGATTATGGGAAAACTATACTGTTCACAATTTTATGGGTAAAATATTATAAACTTAGGAGAATCTTGCAAATTTAGAAGTTCTTGAAAATTAAATCTTAAGTTCACTAACATTGCGTCAACTAGCTTAGCTAGCTAGTTTGCTTGTTGATTTTACTTCTTTTTCCAACTAATGCTTATTACATGTACTGTCCTAGGGAGAAGGGATTCAGGGCAAAGTTCCTCACCTCATAGAACTAATGTTTTGGGGGGACATTGAATATTAATGTTTTGATAACTGAGTCATTGTAAAATAGCTTCAGTTTTCCTGTGTCAAATTTCGTATTTACATGATGCTAGTAAAGTCTGAGTAGGTATGATGAAGCTTTTTATTTTGAGTGGTTAAATAGAACAGGGCATCTTGGCATTTTAATGGACAGACTGAATGAAAACTCATTGCCCAGTTACCTCTGATTCTCGCCTTACATGCAGATACTACAATACTGATGAGCTAAGTGGTTTTCCAAAACTAATTATGGCCAAAACATCTCTGTGTGTTATAATGTTCATATTATCAATATATTCAGTGTAAGGAATGAGGGGAAGACCATGTAACAAATATTGTGAGCTTGTTTTTAGTTAAAGGGAAAATAACTTGGACCTTAGCTTTACTTAGCTAGCTATAATTTTTCCTTCTTTAAACATTTTCTTAAATTTATCCATGTTGAATTTTGTTTTTTCCTAATTTGGGTATCTTAAGGTATGAAGATGGAAAGAAGAGGGTAAAGGATGAAAAGTCCTTGAGTAATACTATTTCTGATTGTAATTGCCTAATTCAACTGATGTCTTATAGAAAAATGCCTTAGTAAAGTGCCTTTTCAGTAAAAATTTTAATATTTAGAGTAAAGGGCCAAAAACGTATGTGACTTGAATGGTTCAAAGGACGTAGGGGAAATGTGTGTGTGTTTGTGTTTGTGTATATAGAGATTAAGTTTTTAAAAATATAAACAAAAGTGTCGAAATTTACACAATCTATTTTATTTTTATTTTTCAGGAAAGTAAAATAGACGAACACCATTTTGTTGCAGTAGCTCTTAGGAAACCCGATGGATCTAGACATCAGGGTGTAAGATTTTAAGATTTCTCTGATTTTTTTTATAAAAAGCATGAATCAATATTGAGTTTATTCTATATTGATGGAAACAATCATTTGATTAATATCCGGTTAGAGTTTTTTTTTTTTAAGATTATAGATTTAGACGTTTTTTCATTATCAAATCCTTAAGATCATCTGGGATTTCATAGAAATTTTTTAAAAGCATGTTACTTGTTTCTTCACATTCAAATACACTCAAATATTACAAAGAAAAAATTTTGGTAGTGCTGTCCTAATATTTTCAATAGAAATTCAGGATAATCACTATGATAGTCTTCTTAACAGTAGTTTATTTCCCAGGGAATTGGGGCTGTGTTGAATATAACGTATCAAATTGAAGGATGGTGAGTAAATGGAATTGTCTGGCAAATTAAACCCCCTCCCCCTTTTGTAGTAATTAAATTATTCCTTAAGTTACAGCGTCAAACGTGAGAGACCTTGCGTCATATTGAAGCATATCATTGGTCTCAATTCTTCAATCACAATCTGTTTTTACTTTCTTGTGTTATTGGTAAGTGATAAAGAAATTAAAAAATTTAAGGACAAGGACCCGTAGCCTACATATGGTTATGATTCTGCTGAAATATTTATAAAATATAATGTAATTATAATGATGTTATAATCAAAACGATATGTATATCATTATTTTTCAGGGAATCCATATGAGAGAACAGAGCATAGTTATTATATATGCATTGTTACCTTTAGAAAAATAGCTCAGTGCACAGATCAGGCCTTTCATAGATTAACAAAGGATTAAAATTCTTCTTAGATTACCTTAAAAATGGATGGTATGTTGAAATTAACCCCTGCTATTTGAAGATGTTCTGACCCAGGTTGCCTGTCCTTGTGTGCTTAACTCTCAGCTTTATGGTCTCTACTACTTTGTTTCCATAGACCTATATATTTTTTGCAACATTTACACATGAAGTACTTCCTTTTTATTTCACTGGAGAAAGCCTGTTTATATAAGGCAGCATTGATATAGTGGAAAAAGAACAAGAGTACTGTTCAGAAGACCTGGTTCCAGGCCCAGGCCTGCTGTTTAACCTGTGCTGTAAACTCATACACATTGGTTGGTGTTTCCTTAGCCTTAGTTTCCCCAGCTATATAATTGAGATAACAGACATCAGCATAATTGTGAGACATAAATCATAAAATATGTGCTTGACCTTGTTAAAGCACTATATAAAAACCTAAATATTATGTCTACTAAAATGTATAGAATGTTTAAATCTATATTGCATTGAGTTGTGAACAAGGGCTCTATTTTAAAGTATAAGGTAAACTTTACATTTAAAGTTGAGTGAATCATTTCCTCAAGAAGTGTTGCATCTCTGAGGTTATGGGAAAATATTTCAACTCCACCCTCTAGAGTATTTCTCAAAAGTTTGCATAGTGGTACCGACTCTATTAGAATAGCCCACCTGCTTGCTGAAAGTTAAACATTTTTGGACCCCATTTTAACTAATCTGTTGAATCAGAATTTTTAGATGTGATACAGTAAAGCTCTGCCACACTTACTGTTACGTACAAGAAATTAGGTTATTTTTGTATTTTTTTTTATAGTCAACACTAACATAAGAAAAAGGATTATCTAGAAATCCTACTGTGTTATGATTTAATACTACTGAAATGTAATTTGGTGTTCTTTCTTATTTTCCTAATTATGAAATTCATCATAGCATTAACATGCAGTATTAACAATGAGTATAACAACCAATTTCCATTTTAGGTTTCATCTCAAGATGATTCTAAACCAACCCAGAGGCAGTTTACTATTCTCAACTTCAATGATCTAATATCCTCTGCTGTTCCTATGACCCCTGAAGATCCTTCATTTTGGGACTGTTTTTGCTTCACAGAGGAAATTCCAATTCGAAATGGTACAAAGTCATGATATGGTTTCTTAAGTAACAAAGGGAAATGTAATCTGTATTCACTAAAAAATAAATGCTGATAGTATCAAATTTTATTTCGAAAATCAGTTTTTAAACACAAACAACTTTCCTATTAAAAAAGCAGACTCCTAGTTCAACATAGCTCACTAGAATACATATTTACCTCTTTCCCCCCAAAATCACATTGGATTGACAGAAGGAATTGGAAAAGGTGGCAGAATCTTAAGTGACAACATGCTCATTGCAGGAAAAAAAAAATTGCATAAAGAGACATTTAAATTGCGATTTTTCAGAGATAATTATTCCTAAAACCCGAAATATCTTTCCAGACCTTTTTCTTAGCAAATGAGTCCATAGTAATACACTGTTTTTTTCTTTTAATTGCACATCTAGTGTTCTTAAATATACTTCGATGGCATAATTTTATTAGTGATGCTAATGTATTCTATTGTATGGCTGATACCGTTAGGATGCTTTTAACCAGAGGTAACAATGTCCAAACATTATTTATTTAAGTAACCAAGGATCTTTATTTACTCATCATACAAAGGTGTCATTAAGGATGCTTTTTTTTTTTGCCTTGGCCTCAGTTTATTTGTTTTGCCTTAGGCTTGTGTCCCTCATGGTCTTAGAGCTGTTATTGTAACTTCCAGCTTCACAACTGTATTTAAAAGGAAAGTCCATGTCTCTTCTCATCTTTGTTTTATCATTGAAAAAAACTTCTCCCAAAAGCCCCCAGAAGCTTCCCCTTTGGTGTCTACTGAGGCAGACAGGTCACTGAGTAAGCTCCTCTGTGACATTATCCTTGTCGCAGGCAGACTCTGGGTAAGGAGGAAGTGATGGCGGGCTTGGGGAAATGGTGTTAAGGGGAAGTCCACGAAAGTGTGCCACAGTTTACTCACTTTTTCCTCTGTGCTAGACATTTTTGATTGTCTGCAATTTTTGCTATAAGCCATGGTGCAATGAATGCCCTTGTAACCACATTTTTGTGTTAAGTGCTTAATTATGCTTAGAAAGTTTCTAGAAGTGGAATGACTGGTTCAAAAGGCTTAAACATTTTTAGAGCTTGGTAAGTACTGCCAAATTGCTCTCCAAAATAGTCTGTATAATTTACACTTCCAGTTAGTGTTATATATGTGACCACCTCTTTACCCTTCACCTGCATACAGCCTGGGCAACTGTAGATATTATCCCTTCTTTACAAATTTAATCTTTGCCAATACAAGTGAAAAACAGTCTTATTTTTTTAATTTGTGTTTTTGTCATTGCAAATGAGGTTGATATAATCATTGTTGTTATTGGCTATTTATATTCCTTTTTTATGAACTGCCTGTTCATTGTCTTTGCCTCTTTTATTTTGGTCAATAGGACTTAATTTAAAGTGGGAACATAATATGTAAGATACCAAGACCATCATATTGATGACAAAACCTGTTACATGGTTGTGGTGCATGTCTCGGAGAGTTAGAAGCCTTGTTATTGTTAATATGAAGAAGTGAAACAACTTAATTGTTTCTGTTACTAAAACTACAGATTTGTGGGTAATTTTATAACAGTAGATACTTTGCTTAGTAAAAAATACTGGAATGTTGTAAATTTTTCATTTTATTAAGCATGCCCAAATATTCTAAGAATAGTAAATAATGTGTTTGTGAAAGATCAAGTAGCCTTTATAATAGAGGAAACATTGTTTTCCTTAGCATGAATGTAATAATGATATGAAAAACTGTCATCTTTCTTGTCATAATAATAAATGATTAACATTGAACTTTTGAGTCAGACACTGCTAATTTTTTGTTTTTTTAAAGTCACACATACACATAGTTTAAAGAGTCAAATATATCTACATTTTCTAAATGAAAAAATACCACTACCGTGACTCCTTCTCCCATTTCTTGGTTCCAGAGCGAGCTCTTTCAACTCTTTAGCTGATATTTTTATTGCTATATCTCTAAATAGTATGATTATATTGCTTTTGCTTGATTTTCAAATTTTAGACATTACTTTAATTCCTAATAGAGCAGTTAGGCTTCCCAACCATTACTGCCTTCCTGCTCCCATTTCCAGCATAATTATATTGTAAATTCAGTGTTACATTACTGACTTTGATTAAGATTATTGCATTACAAAGATTGTTAATGCACAACTGAGTAGTGTTATTCTTAAAATGCTTTATTTACTTGAGTTAATAATTGACTTTCTCTGCATAGGTTTCTATGTACTTACTGCTAATTCAACCCAAAACTCTACTGCTTGTGTGAACAATTTCTCCAAATGTTCAGATATCACATCTCTATCAGTTTCATCCATCTTGAAGAAATCACTGCAGAAGCAATCTGTTCTGCCCCGTCTGGGTTTTTTGCCTTCTGTGGCTGGTGCATGGCTATCATCCTGCAATCTCCTTTCACCAGCTTTCTGAGGATTTCTTGCCTCTTCCCTGTGTTGGATTCCCTGATTCTCTTTTACTCATATACATATCTCATGTCTTCCTTATCTTGGATTTACTCTTTCATTTATGTGGGTTGTATTAAGTGGCTTCCCGACCATAAAGGGGTATTTGGGAGAGAAAATTTTGAGACTTTATATGAGGGAGGGGCAGTCTTGTGCAGAGTGGTATATGTGGTCTAGCTACTGCTTACTCACATTACTCTGTTCCCCTCCATCACCAAAGCCCAACGTTTGGTACTGGCAATTTGAGTCCTGTGCTGGGCTGGACCACAATACTGCTTTATATCCATGTTTGGCTGGGTCCAAAACTGTTCTTTGCATTGTGCCAGCCTGCCCAGTGTATAGCCTTACTGGTTTCTATAAGGAGTTTCTTGCATGGGGACTCTGATGAATTGATTTTAAAAATGGATCTATGTATGTGTGCATGTATGCCTATTCATATATGTTTATATAAACTCAGGAATCAAATAGATTCGGATAAACTTTCATTATCTTTACTACTTAGCATCTGAAACTCAGAAACCAGTTAGATTTGGATAACTCAATAACCACTATTGTCATCTGAACTTGAAAAAATGAGTTTATACATATGTGTGTATATACATCTTTGATCAAAAAAATGCCTGAACATTCCATTTACTAGTAATCAAAAGGAATGTGAAGAGAGCTAATGATGATTTTAATTTATGGGGAGAATAAATACGCTATCATAGTGTGTGTGCATTTGGGATTAGCAAAGGTATTTGGACCTATCTCCAGTTAGTATCAAGACTGCTTTGTCTAGGTTATTTATGTTAAGAATAGCTCTTCCTTTTTTAAGTGCTTCACATGTATCAAACTATTCAATCCTCATAACATAACCTTATGAGTGGGTTTATTTTCATTTTACTGTTGGGGAAAATAAAGTACTGAGATGTTAAGCAACTTTCTGAAGATCATACATCCATTGAATAGTGGACTTGGTTTTTAATCCATGCAGTCTAGATTCAGAGCCTGAACTCCATGATTATAGTGGTATATTGGTAAATGTTTTTAACAAGAAGCAGTCCTGGGGCAGGGATAATGGGGTCTGAGAGTCTATTTCTTTTGCTGACTGATTTCATGAAGTAATGTCACGGTGTAACCAACACCTAGGGCTAACACATAATGCTGTTTTGTCATACTTGACTCAGATTTATTCCCCACAGAAGCAACTGAAGACTTCCCAACCTGTCACCCTTCCTCTATCACTTGTAGTTGTATTCATTAAATACACAAGCATGTGTATTGATGGTTGATGCGTAGTGTTATGTATTTATATCCTATATTTTCCTATTAGGATTGAAACACCTTCAATAGAGTGCCCTTGTGCTAGCTAGGCCACTCTTCTACTGGCTTAGACTGGAAGGCCAGATCTTTGGTAGTTCTGACAGTACCCTATTTTCTGTTAACCTTTCTGTGCTCTTTCATGCACTGAATGAGCAGGAAGCCTGCTAAAATGGCTTTCCCCTTCTAAATCCACTCCACCTTTTGCCCTGCTCAATACCCCAGGAAACTGACTTCTGTGCACTATATTAACCAGAACCCCTTTTTCCTGGTTGGCTTTGCAAATGGAAGAGACCATTAGGAGAAGACTGGGTGGAACGGAAAAGAGGCCAGGGTGTTTTCTCATTTTTTCCTGGTGTGCAGTGGTTTGGAAATACAGTAGTCCTCCCTTACCCACAGTCTTTCACTCTCTGCAGTTGCAGTTGGTCAACCTGGTCTGAAAGCAGTTGGCCTCTTGAATTCAGATGGTCAGTAGAAGCCTACTGCTATCTTGCAATAACTACCTCACTCCCCTCAGCCCCTCTCATCATGTAGGTATTTTATCTGTCATCGCAGAAAGGTGAGTCAGGGTAATCTGAGGGAGAAAGGTCTTTCTCAAAACTTCTATTAAGCATATTATACTTGTTCTATTATTTTTGCTAATCTCTTACATAAATCAAACTTTATTATATGTATGTTTGTATAGGAAAAACAAGTGTGTATATATATATATATATATATAGCATCCCGCACTGTGTGCAGTTTCAGGCACCGACTGGAGGTCCTGGAACATGACCCCCACTGATGAGGGGGACTGCTGGAGTGCTCTACCCATCACACCTCCTGCCATAGGGATCTCGGGTTCAGGAACCACTTTTCCTTGCTTTTTCATCCATCTTGCCCTTGCTTTCCTCAGGCTGTGTCACCATCTCTTGTGACTGATTTACCCTGGCCTACACCTTTCATTCACTGCTTTGAGGGTTTCAATGTATTTTTTACTGCAGTCTTGAAAAATATGTAGTTTGTATCTCAAGTAGCCTCTGAAAACAGACTCGAAGTGAGGTTTCTGGGATTGGATCGATCACATATTTGATGGATATGCAAATCACTTTCT
>JAVSCE010010559.1:0-58124 GCA_032199065.1 Smutsia gigantea | reverse complement strand
GAGTAAAGTGAGGTGAGTTGACATGAGTTTAGGAGTTGAGGTGAGGTGAGTTGAAATTTGTGAGGTGAGGAGAGAAGAGGTGAGGTGAGTTGAGGAATTGAGGTGAGGTTAGTGAGGTTAGGTGGCGTGAGGAGGTAAATGGGTGAGGTTACATGAGGTTTGGAGGTGAGTTGAGGAGGAGTTGAGATGACATGTGGTGAGGAATTGAGGTGAGGTGAGGTGAAGTGAGTGAGGTGAGGTGAGGAGGTGAGCTGAGGTGAGGATTGAGGTGAAGAGAGGTGATTGAGGTGAAGTGACCTGAGTTATTTGAGGAGGAATTGATGTGACGAGGAGGTGAGCAGCTAAGGTGAGGATTTGAATGATGTGAGTGAGGTGAAGTTAGGTGAGGAGGTGAGCGTAGGTGAGGTGAGGAAGTGACTTGAGTTGAGAAAGGATAGGTGAAGTGAGTGAACTGATGTGAGGTGAGGTGAAGACTGGATGTGAGGTGATGTGAGAACAGAGGTGAAGAAGTGATGTAATTAATTCAGGTGAGTTGAGTGAGGTGATTGAGGTGAGCTGAGGTGAGGTTGGGAATTAGGTGAGGTGAGGTGAATGAGGTGATGTGAGTTAAGGATTTGAGGTGAGGAAATGTGGTGAGTGAGGTAAAGTGGAGTGATTGAGGTGAGATGAAGGGAGGTGAGGTGAGGTGAGGTGGAAAATGAGGTGAGGTGAGTTTAGGACATGAGGTGAGGTGATTGAGGTGAGGTGAGGAAGTGAGGTGAGGATTTGAGTTTAGGTGAGTGAGATGACATGAGGTGTGGAGGTGAGGTGTGAAGAGTTGAGGTGAGGTGAGATGAGGAATTGAGGCAAGGTGCAGTGTGATGAGGTGAACTTAGTTGATGTAGTGAGGTGACTTGAGTTTGGGTGAGGAGTTTAGGTGAGGAATTAAGGTGTGGTGAGGTGAGGTGAAGTGTGGGAGGTGATTTGAGGTGAGGAGGTGAAGTGGTGTGAGGATAAGACTGACGAGATTTGAGGTGAGTGAGGTGAAGTGTGTGAGTTGAGGTGAGGTGATGTGAAGAGGTGAGGAGATGGGGTGAGCAATTGAGGTGAGGTGTTGGGAGTGAAGTGAGGTGAGGTAGGAGAAGTAGGAATTGAGGTGAGTTTGAGTTAATGAGGTCTGGTGTGGTGAGGAGGTGATGTGGTGAGATGAGGAATTGAGGCTTGGTTAGATGAGTGAGGTGAGATGAGGTGCATTGTGGTGAAGAAGTGAGGTGAGTTAAGTGAGGTGAGGTGAAGTGAGTGAGGTGTGATTTTTGGAGGTCACTTGAGGTGAGATTAGGAGGTGAGGTGAGGAATTGAGATCACTGTTGAGGTGACTTGAGGTAAGGAGTTGAGGTGGGGAATTGACATGAGGTGAGTTGATTGAGGTGAGCTGACAGGTAAGTAGCTGAGGTGGGGTGAGGAGCTGTGTTGAGGATTGAGTTGATGTGATGTGAGGTGAATTGAAGTGAGTGGGGTGAGGTGAGGTGAGGAGGTGGGTTGAAATGAGATGAGTTGGGGTAAGGGGTGGTGAGGTATTTAGGTGAGGTGAGTTAAAGTGAGTGAGGTGAGGTGAGGTGAGAAGTTTTGGTGAGGTTAATAGAGAAAGTGACGAGATGAGGAGGATGTGAGTTGAGGAATTGAAGTAAGCTGAGGTGAGTGAGGTGGGTTGAAGCGATCGAAGTGAGGTGATGTGAGTAGGTGAATTGAGGTGAGGATTTGAGGTGCGTGAGGTGAGTTGAGAAGGTGAGGTGAGGATTTGAGGTGCGTGAAGTGAGGTGAGAAGGTGAGGTGAGGTGAGTTGAAGTAAAATGAGGTGAGTTGAGGTGACGTTAGGTGAGGAATTGAGGTGAGGTGAAGTGAGGTGAGGTGACGTGAGATAAGGTGAGGTTAGTTGAAGTGAGGTGAGGTGAGTGAGTTGTGGTGTGGTGAAGAGGTGAAGTGAGGTGAGGAATTGCGGTGAATTGACGTGAGGTGAGGTGAGGTGAGTGGACCTGAAGAGATGAGGAGTGGTGAGGTGAGGAATTGTGAGATGCGTTGATTGAGTGAGGAATTGTGAGGTGCGGTGATTGAGGTAATGGAGGTGAAGTGAGGAGGAGAGGTGTGCTGAGAAGTGGAAGTGAGGTGAGTTGAAGAAGGGAGGTGAGGAGAGTGAGGTGAGGTGAAAAGAGGTGAAGTGAGGAAGTGGGTGAGGAAGGGAGGTGAGGTGAGTGAGATGACATGAGTTGTGGAGGTGAGGTGAGGAGTTGAGGTTAGGTGAGGGACTGAGTGTGAGTGAGGTGAGTTGAGTTGAGGATGTGAAGTGAGGATTTGAGGTGAGGAGAATGAGGTGACAGGTGTGGAGCTGAGGTGAGTTGAAGAGGTGAGGTGTGAGTGGTGAGGTGAGGAATTGAGGTGTGTGTGGTGAGGTGAGGGGTGAGGTGAAGTGGTGAGGTGAGGAATTGTGAGGTGTGGTGACTGAGGTGAGGTGGAGTGAGGTGAGGTGAGTGAGGTGAGGAATTGTGAGTTGAATGAGGTGACCTGTTTTGTGGAGGTTAGGTGAGGTGAGGTGCTTATTTGAGGAATTTAAGTGAGGTGAGGTGACATGAGGAGAGGTGAGGAATTGAGGTGAGGTGAGGTGAGTAGGTGAGGTGTGGAAGTGTGGTGATGTGATTTAGATGTGAGGTGAGTGACGTGAAAAGAAGTGAGTGATTTGAGGAGGAGGTGACGTGACTTGACGTGAGCAGGTGAGGTGAGGAATTGAATGAGTTGAGTGGAATAAGTGAGGGTAGGTGAGGTGGTGAGCTGAAGTGAGGAGATGAGGTGTGGTGAGGTGAAGAATACAGGCGAGGTTCGGTGTGATGAGGTAAACGTAGTTGAGGAAGTGAGGTGAGGTGGGGTGAGGAGTTTAGCTGAGGAATTAAGTTGTGGTGAGGTGAGGTGAAGTGTTGGAGTTGAGTTGATATGAGGAGGTGAGGTGGCATGAGGTGAAAACTCACGTGAGTTGAGGTGAGTGAGGTGAAGTTGCTGAGTTGAGGTCAGGTGGTGTGAGGAGGTCAGGAGAGGAATTGAAGTGAGTTGAGGAAGTGAGGGGTGAATGAGGTGACATGAGTGGAAGTGATGTGAGGTGGTGAGGTGAGGAATTTAAGTGAGGTGAGGTTACGTGAGGTGTTTTGAGTTGAGTTGTGGTGAGGTGAGGAGGTGAGATGAGGTAGAGAGGTGAAGTGAGGATTGAGATGATGAGAGGTGAAATGAAGTGAGTGCAGGAGTATGTGAGGTGACATGAGGATAGCATGGGAGGTGAGGATTTGAGGTGATGTGAGTGAGGTTAAGTGAGGTGAGCTGAGCTGAGGGGATTAGGAGGTGAGTTGAGGAATTGAGGTGAGGTTAGATGACTGAGTTGAAGTGAGTGACGTGATGTGAGGTGAGGTGTGAAGTTGAGGTGAGGTGAGGTGAGGAAGTGAGTTGATGTGAGGTAAGGGAGTGAGGTGAGGAATTGAGGTGACGTGAGTGAAGTGTCGTTAGGTGTGATGGTGAGGTGAGGTGAAGTGAGGTGAGGTGAGGAACTGAGTTGGGGTGATGTTTGTGAGTTGTGGAATTGAGGTGGGGGTGAGGTGAGTAGATGAGGTGAGGTGGTGAGGTGAGGAATTTAAGTGAGGTGATATGAGTGAGGTGAGGTGAAGTGAGTGACTTGAGGTGAGGAAGTGAGATGAGGAATTGAGGTATGTTGAGTGAGCTGACATGAGGTGTGGAGGTGAGGCGAGGTGAGGTGGTGAAGTGAGGAATTAGATGATGTGAGGTGTTTGAGGTAAGGAATGAGGTGAGGTGATGTGAGGAGGTAGGGTGAGGTGAGGAAATGGGGTGAGTTGAGGTGAGGTGAGGAATTGAGGTGAGGTGGGGTGACGTGAAATGAGTGATGTTAGGTAAGGTGAGGAGGTGAAGTGAAGTGACTGAGTTGAGAAGTGAGTTGAAATGAGGAGGTGAGGATTTGAGGTGAGGTGAGTAATGTGATGTGAGGTGAGGAGGTGAGGTGAGGTGAGGAAGTGAAGTGAGGAATTGAAGTGAGGTGAGTGAGGTGAGGTGAAGTGTGTGAGGTGACGTGGGAGGTGAGGTGAGGAATTGAGGTGAGGTGAGGTTTGAGGTAAGGCGAGGTGAGTGATGCAAAATGAGGTGAGGTTTTGAGGTGACAGGAGGTGAGGTAAGGAGAGGAATTGATGTGAGGTGATGTGAAGTGAGTAAGGGCAGATGAGGTGAGCTGGGAAGATGAGGTGTGGTGAGGTGAGTGAGGAAGTGATGTGAGGATTTGAGGTGAGGTGAGGTGACAGGTGTGGAATTGAGGGGAGGTGAGGTGGTGAGGTGAGGAATTCAAGTGAGGTGAGTTGAGGTGAGGAAGTGTGTTGAGGAATTGTGAGGTGATTGAGGTGACGTGTTCTGGATGTGAGGTGAGGTGGGTGAGGCAAAGTGAAGTGAATGATTTGAGGAGGAGAGGAGTTGACGTGAGGAGGTGAGCAGGTGAAGAGAGGAATTGAATGAGGTGTGTGAGGTGAGGTTAGAGGAGGTGAGATGAGGTGAGGTGAGGTCAGGAATTGAGGTGATGTGAGTGATGTTATTTGAGGTGCGCAGAAGTGAGATGAGGTGAGGTGAGGTGAAGAAGTGTGTTGATGTGAGGTGAGGAGGTGAGCTGAGGGAGAGAGGCAAGGAATTAATGTGAGGTCAGTGAAGTGACATTTGGTGTGGAGGTCAGGTGAGGTGAGGAAGTGAGGAGGTGAGAATTGTGAGTGTGCAGTGGGTGAGCTGTGGTAAGAATGTGAGGAATTGAAGTGAGGTCACAGAGGTGATGTCATTGGGGGAAGAGGGGTTGAGTGAGGATTGAAGTGATGTGAGGTATGAGGTGAAGTGAGGTGAGGTGAGTTGACATGAGGGGATAAGTTGAAGCGAGGTGAGATGAGGTGAGATGATGATGTTAGGTTAGCTGAAGAAATGAGGTGAGGTGAGGTGACATAAGGTGTGGAGTTGAGGTGAGGTGAGGAGTTGAGGTGAGGTAATGTGAGGAATTGAGTTGAGGTGAGGTGAAGTGAGTGAGGTGAGGTGAGGTGACGTCCGATGATTCGAGGTTAGTTGAAGGGAAGTGAGGTGAGTGAGGTGACATGAGGAAGTGAGCACATGGGTTGAATTGAATGAGTTGGGTGAAGTGAGTTAGATTAGATGAGTAGGTGAGCTGTGAGGAGATGAAGAGGTGAGGTGAGGTGAGGAATTGTGGTGAGGTGAGGTGTAGTGGATGAGGTGAAGTGAGCTTAGGAAGTGAGGTGAATTGATTTGAAGTGAGGTGAGATGAGGTGAGGTGAGGTGAGAAGAGGAGGTGAGGTGACGTGAGGTTATGAGTTGAGGTTAGGTGAGGTGAGTGTGGTGAAGTGAGTAAAGTGAGGTGAGTTGACATGAGTTTTGGAGTTGAGGTGAGGTGAGTTGAAGTGAGTGAGGTGCGGTGAGAAGAGGTGAGGTGAGTTGGGGAATTGATGTGAGGTGAGTGAGGTTAGGTGGGGTGAGGAGGTGAGGTGAGTGAGGTTACATGAGGTTTGGAGGTGAGTTGAGGAGGAGTTGAGATGACATGTGGTGAGGAATTGAGGTGAGGTGAGGTGAAGTGAGTGAGGTGAGGTGAGGAGTTGAGCTGACGTGAGGATTGAGGTCAGGTGAGGTGAGTGAGGTGAATTGACATGAGTGAGTTGAGGATGAATTGATGTGACGAGGAGGTGAGCAGCTAAGGTGAGGAATTGAACGATGTGAGTGAGGTGAGGTTAGGTGAGGAGGTGAGCGGAGGTGAGGTGACGAAGTGATTTGAATAGAGTAAGGATAGGTGAAGTGAGTGAACTTATGTGAAGTGTGGTGAAGACTTGAGGTGAGGTGATGTGAGGAGTAGAGGTGAGGAAGTGATGTAAGGAATTGAGGTGAGTAGAGTGAGGTGATTGAGGTGAGGTTAGGTGAGGTGAGGTGAGGTGAGGAATTAGGTGAGGTGAGCCTAATGAGGTGAGGTGAGTTAAGGATTTGAGGTGAGGAATTGAGGTGAGTGTGGTAAAGTGTAGTGATTGAGGTGAGATGAAGGGAGGTGAAGTGAGGTGAAGTGGAAAATGAGGTGAGGTGAATTTAGGACATGAGGTGAGGTGACTGAGGTGGTGAGGAAGTGAGCTGAGGATTTGAGTTGAGGTGAGTGAGATGACATTAGGTGTGGATGTGAGGTGTGAAGAGTTGAGGTGAGGTGAGATGAGGAATTGAGGCGAGGTGCGGTGTGATGAGGTGAACTTAGTTGAGGAAGTGAGGTGTGTTGAGTTGGGGTGAGGAGTTTAGGTGAAGAATTAAGGTGTTGTGAGGTGAGGTGAAGTGTGGGAGGTTATTTGAGGTGAGGAGGTGAAGTGGTGTCAGGTGGAGACTGACGTGAGTTTAGGTGAGTGAGGTGAAGTGGCTGAGTTGAGGTGAGGTGACGTGAGGTGAGGAGATGGGGTGAGCAATTGAGGTGAGGTGTGTGCATTGAGGTGAGGTGAGGGAGGAGGAGAAGTAGGAATTGAGGTGAGGTTGAGTTAATGAGGTCTGGTTTGGTGAGGAGGTGATGTGGTGAGATGAGGAATTGAGGCTTGGTTAGATGAGTGAGGTGAGTTGTTGTGCATTGTGGTGAAGAATTGGGGTGAGGTAAGTGAGGTGAGGTGAAGTGAGTGAGGTGTGCGTTTTGGAGGTCACGTGAGGTGAGATGAGGAGGTGAGGTGAGGAATTGAGATCACTGATGAGGTGACGTGAGGTAGGGTGTTGAGGTGAGGAATTGACATGAGGTGAGTTGATTGAGGTGAGCTGACAGGTAAGTAACTGAGGTGAGGTTTTTTGGTGAGGTGAGGATTGAGGTGATGTGATGTGAGGTGAATAGAAGTGAGTGGTGTGAGGTGAAGTGAGTAGGTGGGTTGACGTGAGATGAGTGGGGGTAAGGTGTGGTGAGGTATTTAGGTGAGGTGAGATAACGTGAGTGAGGTGAGGTGAAGTGAGAATATTTGGTGAGTTTAATAGTGAAAGTGACGAGATGAGGAAGAGGTGAGGAGAGGAATCGAGGTAATGTGAGGTGAGTGAGGTGGGTTGAAGTGAGCGAAGTGAGGTGATGTGAGGAGGTGAATTGAGGTGAGGACTTGAGGTGCGTGAGGTGAGGTGTGAAGTGAGGTGAGAAGGTGAGGTGAGGTGATTTGAAGTAAAATGAGGTGATTTGAGGTGACGTTAGGTGAGGAATTGAGGTGAGATGAAGTGAGGTGAGGTGACATGAGATGAGGTGAGGTTAGTTGAAGTGAGGTGAGTTGAGTGAGTTGAGGTGTGGTGAAGAGGTGATGTGAGGTGAGGAATTGAGGTGAGGTGACGTGGGGTGAGGTGAGGTGAGTGCACCTGAGGAGATGAGGAGTGGTGAGGTGAGGAATTGTGAGGTGCGGTGATTGAGGTGAGGAATTGTGAGGTGCGGTGATTGAGGTGAGTGAGGTGAGTTGAGGAGGTGAGGTGTGCTGAGAAGTGGAAGTGAGGTGAGTTGAAGTAGGGAGGTGAGGTGAGTGAGGTGAGGTGACAGGAGGTGTTGTGAGGAAATGGGTGAGGAAGGGAGGTGAGGTGAGTGAGGTGACATGAGGTGTGGAGGTGAGGTGAGGAGTTGAGGTTAGGTGAGGAACTGAGGGTGAGTGTGGTGAGTTGAGTTGAGGATGTGAAGTGAGGATTTGAGGTGAGGAGAATGAGGTGACAGGTGTGGAGATGAGGTGAGGTGAGGAGGTGAGGTGAGTGCGGTGAGGTGAGGAATTGAGGTGTGTGTGGTGAGGTGAGCTGTGAGTTGAAGTTGTGAGGTGAGGAATTGTGAGGTGTGGTGAGTGAGGTGAGGTGGAGTGAGGTGAGGTGAGTGAGGTGAGGAACTGTGAGTTGAATGAGGTGACCTGTTTTTTGGAGGTTAGGCGAGGTGAGGTGGTTAGTTGAGGAATTTAAGTGAGGTGAGGTGACATGAGGTGAGGTGAGGAAATGAGGTGAGGTGAGGTGAGTAGGTGAGGTGGGGAAGTGTGGGGAGGTGATTTTTTTAATATAATTTATTTATTATCATTAATTTACAATTACATGTCCAATATTACAATTATTAAACTAACCCTTCTTCAGGTCCCCCCCACCAACCCCATTAAAGTCACTGTCCATCAGCGTAGTGAGATGCTATAGAATCACTACTTGTATTCTCTGAGTTGTACTGCCCTCCCCGTGCCCCCCCAACATTACATATGCTAATCGTAATGCCCATTTTCCCTCTGAATCCCTCCCTTTCCGCCCATTTTCCCCAGTCCCTTTCCCTTTGGTAACTATTAGTCCGTTCTTGGGTTCTGTGAGTCTGCTGCTGTTTTGTTCCTTCAGTTTTTTTCTTTGTTCTTATACTCCACATATGAGTGAAATCATTTGATACTTGTCTTTTTCGGCTTAGTTATTTCACTGAGCATAATACCCTCTAGCTCCATCTATGTTGTTGCAAATGGTAGGATTTTTTTTCTTCTTATGGCTGTATAATATTCCATTGTGTATATGTACCACATCTTCTTTACCCATTCATCTAATGATGGACACTTAGGTTGCTTCCATTTCTTGGCTATTGTAAATAGTGCTGCAATAAACATAGGGGTACATCTGCCCTTTTCAAATTGGGCTGCTGCATTCTTAGGGTAAATTCCTAGGAGTGGAATTCCTGGGTCAAATGGTGTTTCTATTTTGAGTTTTTTGAGGAACCTCCATACTGCTTTCCACAATGGTTGAACTAATTTGCAGTCCCACCAGCAGTGTAGGAGGTTTCCCTTTTCTCCACGTCCACGCTAACATTTGTTGTTGTTTGTGTTTTGGATGTTGGCCATCCTCACTGGTGTGAGGTGATATCTCATTTTGGTTTTAATCTGCATTTCTCTGATGATTAGCGATGTGGAGCATCTTTTCATGTGCCTGTTGGCCATCTAAATTTCTTCTTTGGATAAGTGTCTATTCATGTCCTCTGCCCATTTCTTAATTGGATTATTTGCTTTCTGTTTGTTAAGGTGCATAAGTTCTTTATATATTTTGGATGTCAACCCTTTATCAGATACGTTTTTTTATGAATATATTCTGCCACACTGCAGGATGTCTTTTTGTTCTGCTGATGGTGTCATTGCTGTACAGAAGCTTTTCAGCTTGATATAGTCCCACTTGTTCATTTTTACTTTTGTTTCCCTTGCCCGGGGAGATATGTTCATGAAGAAGTTGCTCATGCTTATGTCCAAGAGATTTTTGCCTATGTTTTTTTCTAAGAGTTTTATGTTTCATGACTTACATTCATGTCTTTGATCCACCTTGAGTTTACCTTTGTGTATGGGGCTAGACTGTAGTCCAGTTTCATTCTCTTACATGTAGCTGTCCAGTTTTTCCAACACCAGCTGCTGAAGAGGCTGTCATCTCCCAATTGTATATCCAAGGCACTTTTATCAAATATTAATTGACTGTATATGTTTGGGTTAATGTTTGGATTTTCTATTCTGTTCCACTGGTCTGTGGGTCTGTTTTTGTGTCAATACCAAATTGTCTTGATTACTGTGGCTTTGTAGTAGAGCTTGAAGTCAGGGAGTGTAATTCCCCCTGTTTTATTCCTCCTTCTCCAGATTGCTTTGGCTATTCGGGGTCTTCTGTGGTCCCATATGAATTTTAGAATTATTTGTTCCAGTTCATTGAAGAAAGCTGTTGGTAGTTTGATAGGGATTGCATTGAATCTGTAGATGGCAATAGGTAGTATAGCGATTTTGACAATATTGATTCTTCCAAGCCAAGAGCATGGGATGCATTTCCATTTGTTAGTGTCCCCTTTAATTTCTCTTAGGAGTGTCTTGTAGTTTTCAGAGTACAGTTCTTTCTCCTCCTTCGTTAGGTTTATTCCTAGGTATTTTATTCTTTTTGATGCAATTGTGAATGGAATTGTTTTTCTGATTTCTTTTTCTGTTAGTTCAACATTAGTGTATAGGAGAGCAACAGATTTCTGTGTGCTAATTTTGTATCCTGCAAATTTGCTGAATTCAGATATTAGTTCTACTAGTTTTGGAATGGAATCTTTAGGGTTTTTATGTACAGTATCATGTCATCTGCAAATAGTGACAATTTGACTTCTTCTTTACCAATCTGGATGCCTTGTATGTCTTTGTTTTTTCTGATTGCTGTGGCTAGGACCTCCAGTACTATGTTGAATAACAGTGGGGAGTGTGGGCATCCTTGTCTTGTTCCCGATCTTAGATGAAAAGCTTTCAGCGTCTCGCCATTAAGTATGATGTTAGCTGTGGGTTTGTCATATATAGCCTTTATGATGTTGAGGTACTTGCCCTCTATACCCATTTTGTTGAGAGCTTTAATAAGGAATGGATGCTGAATTTTGTCAAATGCTTTTTCAGCATCTATGGAGATGATCATTTGGTTTTTGTTCTTCTTTTTGTTGATGTGGTGTATGATGTTGATGGATTTTCGAATGTTGTACCATCCTTGCATCCCTGGGATGAATCCCACTTGATCATGGTGTATGATCGACTTGATGTATTTTTGAATTCGATTTGCTAATATTTTGTTGAGTATTTTTGCATCTACGTTCATCAGGGATATTGGTCTGTAATTTTCTTTTTTGGTGATTTCTTTGCACGGTTTTGGTATTAGAGTGATGCTGGCTTCATAGAATGAGTTTGGAAGTATTCCTTCCTCTTCTTTTTTTTGGAAAACCTTAAGGAGAATCGGTGTTATTTCTTCTCTATATGTCTGGTAGAATTCAGAGGTGAATCCATCAGGCCCAGGGATTTTGTTCTTGGGTAGTTTTTTGATTACCAATTCGATTTCGTCACTGGTGATTGGTCTGTTTAGTTTTTCTGTTTCTTGCTTGGTCATCCTTGGAAGGTTTTATTTTTCTAAGAAATTGTCCATTTCTTCTAGGATTTCCAGCTTGTTAGCATATAGAGTGTCATAATATTCTCTTATGATTCTTTGTATTTCTGTGGGGTCTGTCGTGATTTTTCCTTTCTCATTTATGATTGTGTTTATATGTGTAGATTCTCTTTTTCTCATAAGGAGTCTGGCTAGTGGTTTATCTATTTTGTTTATTTTTTCAAAGTACCATCTCTTGGTTTTATTGATTTTTTCTATTGTTTTATACTTCTCAATTTTATTTATTTCTTCTCTAATCTTTATTATGTCCCTCCTTCTTTTGACTTTGGGCCTCATTTGTTCTTCTTTTTCCAATTTCAGTAATTGTGTCTTTACACTATTCATTTGGGAATGTTCTTCCTTCTTTAAATAGGCCTGGATTGCAATATACTTTCCTCTTAGAACTGCCTTTGCTGGGTCCCACAGAAGTTCTGGCTTTGTGTTGTTGTTGTCATTAGTGTCCATATATTCTTTGATTTCTGTTTTGATTTGGTCATTAACCCATTGATTAATTAGGAGAGTGTTGTTAAGTCTCCATGTTTTTGTGATCCTTTTTGATTTCTTTCTAAAATTTATTTCTAGTTTTATACCTTGGTGATCTGAGAAGTTGGTTGGTAGGATTTCAATATTTTTGAAATTACTGTTTTTGTGGCCTAGTATGTGGTCTATTCTGGAAAATGTTCCATGTGCACTTGAGAAGAATGTGTATCCTGTTGCTTTTGGGTGTAGAGTTCTGTAGATGTCTGTTAGGTCCATCTGTTCTAGTGTGTTGTTCAGTGCCTCTGTGTCTTTACTTATTTTCTCTCTGGTTGATCTGTCCTCTGGAGTGAGTGGTGTTTTGAAGTCTCCTAAGATGAATGCATTGCTGTCTATTTCCTCCTTCAATTCTGTTAGTATTTGTCGCACACATGCTGGCGCTCCTATGTTGGATGCATATATATTTATAATGATTATATCTTCTTGTTGGACGACCCCTTTATCATTATGTAATGTCCTTTTTAACTTTTGCTACTTTCTTCGTTTTGAAGTCTATTTTGTCTGATACAAGTACTGCAACACCTGCTTTTTTTTCTTTGTTGGTGGCATGAAATATCTTTTTCCATCCCTTCACTTTTAGTTTGTGCATATCTTTGGATTTGAGGTGAGTTTCTTGTAGGCAGCATATAGATGGGTCTTGCTTTTTCATCCATTCTTTTACTCTGTGTCTTTTGATTGGTGCATTCAGTCCATTTACATTTAGGGTGATTATTGATAGGTATGTATTTACTGCCATTGCTGGCTTTAGATTCGTGGTTACCAAGGGTTCAAGGGTTGCTTCTTTACTATCTAACAATCTAACTTATCTTTCTTGTTATTGTAAACACAGTCAGATGTTTCTTTCTCTCCCTTCTTATTCCTCCTCCTCCATTCTTTCTATAATAGGTGTTTTATTCTTTGCCTTTAGTTGGTATTTGGATGGTCTGCTTTCTTTGCTATGATTTTCTTTTCTCTGGTGACATCTTTTTATCTTCAGGTGTGATTCCCTCTAGAGCAGTCCATTTAAGATATCCTGTAGTGGTGGTTTATGAGACGCAAATTCTTTAACTTTCGTTTATCTGGAAATTGTTTAATCCCTCCATCATATTTAAATGATAATCTTGCTGAATACAATATTCTTGGTTAGAGGCCCTTCTGTTTCATTCCGTTAAATATTTCATGCCATTCTCTTCTGGCCTGGAAGGTTTCTGTTGAGAAGTCTGATGATAGTCTGATGGGGTTTCCTTTGTAGGTGATCTTTTTTCTATCTCTAGCTGCTTTTAATACCCTGTCTTTATCTTTGATCTTTGCCATATTAATTATTATGTGTCTTGGTATTTTCTTCCTTGGGTCCCTTGTGTTGGGAGATCTATGAGCTTCGGTGGACTGCGAGACTACTTCCTTCCCCAGCGAGGGAAATTTTTCAGCAATTATTTCTTCAAAGACACTCTCTATCCCTTTTTCTCTCTCTTCTTCCTCTGGTACTCCTATAATGCGAATATTGTTCCGTTTGGATTGGTCACAAAGTTCTCTTAATATTCTTTCATTCCTATAAATCCTTTTATCTCTCTCTGCCTCAGCTGCTCTGTACTCCTGTTCTCTGTTTTCTATTCCATTAACAGTCTCTCGCATCTCATCCATTCTGCTGTTAAGCCCGTTGATCGCTTCTCTGATTTCTGTATTGTCTTTCCTCAGTTCCCTCACTTCCTCCCTCAGCTGTTGCACATTTCTCTGTAGGTCCGTCAGCATGGTAATGACTTTTATTCTAAATTCTTCTTCAGGGAGGCTGTGCATTTCCATCCCTTCAGACTCCCTCTCTGGGTTTGTCTGTTTGATTTTGGTCTGAACCATATTCCTCTGTCTTTTCATGTCTGTATAATTTGGTCACTGATAGTTGCCACGTATGTCAGCTGGGCCCTTTAAGACTGCCTCTTGGGGTGCCGAGTCCTCTCGTGTGTAGCTGCACGCTGTGTGCTTTCCTGTGTATTCTCGTCTCTCTTTCAGGAATAGATGTATTTTCTGTGTTTTCGTTGATAAATATAGTGTTGGGAGGAGTTTTGTGCCGCCCTGCTCACACTGCCATCTTCCCGGACGTCTCTGGGTTGGTGATTTAGATGTGAGGTGAGTGATGTGAAATGAAGTGAGTGATTTGAGGAGGAGGTGAGGTGACTTGAAATGAGCAGGTGAGGTGAGGAATTGAATGAGTTGAGTGGAATAAGTGAGGTTGGGTGAGGTGGTGAGCTGAAGTGAGGAGATGTGGTGTGGTGAGGTGAGGAATTGAGGCGAGGTTCGATGTGATGAGGTAAACTTAGTTGAGGAAGTGAAGTGAGGTGGGGTGAGGTGTTTAGGTGAGGAATTAAGGTGTGGTGAGATGAGGTGAAGTGTGGGAGGTGAGTTGAGGTGAGGAGGTGAAGTGGTGTGAGGTGAAGACTGACATGAGTCGAGGTGAGTGAGGTGAAGTGGCTGAGTTGAGGTGAGGTGATGTGAGCAGTTGAGGAGAGGAATTGAAGTGAGGTGAGGTGAGGTGAGGAAGTGAGGTGAGGTGAATGAGGTGACATGTCGTGTGGAGGTGAAGTGATGTGGTGAGGTGAGGAATTTAAGTGAGGTGAGCTTACGTGAGGTGAGATGAGGTGGGGAGGTGTGATGAGGAAGTGAGGTGAGGTGAGGATGGAGATGATGTGAGGTGAAATGATGTGAGTGTTTGGAAGAGGATGTGAGGTGACAGGTTAGCATGTGAGGTGAGGATTTGAGGTGATGTGTGTGAGGTTATGTGAGGTGAGATGAGCTGAGGGGATGAGGAGTTGAGGTGAGGAATTGAGGTGAGGTGAGATTACTGAGTTGAAGTGAGTGACGTGATGTGACATGAGGTGAGAAGATGAGGTTAGGTGAGGTGAGGAAGTTAGCTGATATGAGGTGAGGGTGTGAGGTGAGGAATTGAAGTGACGTGAGTGAATTGACATTAAGTGTGGAGGAGAGGTGAGTTGAGGAATTGAGGTGAGTGTGAGGTGAGGTGAGTTTCGGAGTTGAGGGGAGGTGAGGAATTGAGATGAGGTGATGTAGGTTACCTCATATGTGGAGGTGGAATGAGTTGAGTTTTGAGTTGATGTGAGGTGAAGAGAGTAAGATGAGGTGAGTGGACATGAGATTAGGAGTGGAGGTGAGGTGTGGTGAAGTGATTTAGGTAAGGTGAGGAGAGGTGAGGAAATGAAGTGAAGTGATTTGAGATTAATGTCGTGAGGTGAGGTGTAGAGGTGAGCTGAGGAAAGGAGGTGAGACATTGAGGTGAGGAGTGTGAGGGGACATGAGGGGTGGAGGTGAGGGTAGGTGGTGAGGTGAGGACTTTAAGTGAGGTGAGGTTACGTGAGGTGTTTGGGGTGAGGTGTGGTTAGTAGGTGAGAGGAGGAAGTGTGGTGAGGTGAGGATTTAGATGTGAGGTGAAATGTGAGTGTTTGGAGGAGGATGTGAGGTGACATGAGGTTAGCATGTGAGGTGAGGATTTGAGGTGATGTGAGTGAAGTTAAGTGAGGTGAGGTGAGCTGAGGGGATGAGGAGGTGAGTTGAGGAATTGAGTTGAGGTGAGATGACTGAGTTGAAGTGAGTGACGTGATGTGAGGTAAGGTGGAAGATGATGTGAGTTGAGGTGAGGAAGTGAGTTGATGTGAGGTGAGGGAGTGAGGTGAGGAATTGATGTGACGTTAGTGAAGTGACATTAAGTGTGTTGGTGAGGTGACTTGAGGAATTGAGTTGAGGTGAGGAAATGAGGTGAGTGTGAGGTGGGTTGAGGTACGGAGTTGAGTGGAGGTGACTAATTGAGATGTGGTGACGTAGGTGACCTCATTTGTGGAGGTGGGATGAGTTGAGGATTGAGGTAATGTTAGATGAAGTGTGTAAGCTGAGGTGAGTGGACATGAGATTAGGAGGTGAGGTGAGGGGTGGTGATGTTGTTTTGGTAAGGTGAGGTGGGGTGAGGAAATGAACTGACGTGAGTTGAGGAAGTGTTTTTATATGAATGAGTTGAGTTGAGGTGAAGAGTTGTGGTGAGGAAGTGAGGTGAGGAGAGTGAGGTGACATGAGCGGTGGAGGTGAGGGTAGGTGAGGAGTTTAAGTGAGGTGGTGAGGAATTGAGGTGAGGAGAGGTTAGGTTGGATGAGGTGAGGTTACCTGAAATGTCGTGAGGAATTGAGGTGAGGTGAGGTGAGTAAAATTAAATGAAGTGTGTGAGGTGAGGACGTGAGGTGACCTGAGTACCTTAGGAGGTGGGGTGATGTGAGGAATTGAGGTGAGGTGGGGTGAGGTGAAGTGAGTGAGGTTAGGTAAGGTGAGGAGGTGAAGTGAAATGACTGAGTTGAGAAGTGAGTTGATATGAGGAGGTGAGGAATTGAGGTGATTTGAGTAATGTGATGTGAGGTGAGGTGGTGAGGAAGTGAAGTGAGGAATAGAGGTAAGGTGAGTGAGGGGAGGTGAAGTGTGTGAAGTGACTTGGGAGGTGAGGTGAGGATTGAGGTAAGGCGTGGTGAGTGATGTGAAGAGAGGTGTGGAGTTGAGGTAACATGAGGAGGTAATGTAAGGAGAGGAATTGAGTTGAGGTGATGTGAAGTGAGGGAGGGGAGATGAGGAGAGCTGGGAAGATGAGGTGTGGTGAGGTGAGTGAGGAAGTGAGGTGAGGAATTGAGGTGAGGTGAGGAATTGAGGTGAGGTGAGGTGACAGGTGTGGAATTGAGGGGAGGTGAGGTGGTGAGGTGAGGAATTCAAGTGAGGTGAGGTGAGGTGAGAAAATGAGTTGAGAAATTGTGGTGAGGTGAGTGAGGTGATGTGTTCTGGACGTTAGGTGAGGTGGGTGCGGCTACGTGAATTGAGTGATTTGAGGAGGAGGGCAGTTGACATGAGTAGGTGAGCAGGTGAAGTGAGGAATTGAATGAGGTGAGTGAGGTGAGGTTAGAGGATGTGAGAGGAGGTGAGTTGAGGTGAGGAATTGAGGTGATGTGACTGAGGTTATTTGAGGTGCGCAGAAGTGTTGTGAGGTGAGGGAGGAAGTGAGTTGATGTGAGGTGAGGAGGTGAGGTGAGGGAGAGAGGCGAGGAATTAAGGTGAGGTCAGTGAAGTGACATTTCGTGTGGAGGTCTGGTGAGGTGAGGAAGTGAGGAGGTGAGAATTGTGAGTGTGCAGTGGGTGAGGTGATGTAAGGAGGTGAGGAATTGAGGTGATGTCACAGATGTGATGTCATTGGTGGAACTGGGGTTGAGTGAGGATTGAGGTGATGTGAGGTATGAGGTGAAGTGAGGTGAGGTGAGTTGACATGAGGATATAAGTTGAGGTGAGGAGATGAGGTGAGGTAATGTGAGGAATTGAGGTGAGGTGAGGTGATGTGCGTGAGGTGAGGTGAGGTGACGTCCGATGATTCGAGGTTAGTTGAAAGAAGTGAGGTGAGTGAGGTGAAATGAGGAAGTGAGCACATGGGTTGAATTGAATGAGATGGGTGAAGTGAGTGAGATTAGATGGGTAGGTGTGCTGTGAGGAGATTAGTAGTTGAGGTGAGGTGAGGAATTCAGGTGAGGTGAGCTGTAGTGGGTGAGGTGAGGTGAGCTTAGGAAGTGTGGTGAATTGAGTTGAAGTGAGGTGAGATGATGTGAGGTTAGGTGAGAAGAGGAGGTGAGGTGAGGATATTATTTGAGGTTAGGTGAGGTGAGTGAGGTGAAGTGTGTAAAGTGAGGTGAGTGTCCATGAGTTTAGGAGTTGAGGTGAGGTGAGTTGAAGTGAGTGACGTGAGGTGAGAAGAGGTGAGGTGAGCTGAGGAATTGAAGTGAGGTGTGTGAGGTTAGGTGGGGTGAGGAGGTGAGGTGAGTGAGGTTACATGAGGTTTGGAGGTGAGTTGAGGGGGAGTTGAGATGACATGTGGTGAAGAATTGAGGTGAGGTGAGGTGAAGTGAGTGAGGTGAGGTGAGGAGGTGAGCTGAGGTGAGGATTGAGGTGAGGTGAGGTGAGTGAGGAGAAGTGACCTGAGTGATTTGCGGAGGAATTGATGTGACGAGGAGGTGAGCAGCTAAGGTGAGGAATTGAATGATGTGAGTGAGGTGAGGTTAGGTGAGGAGGTGAACGGAGGAGTGGTGAGGAAGTGATTTGAGTTGAGTACGGATAGGTTAAGTGAGTGAACTGATGTTAGGTGAGGTGAAGACTTGAGGTGAGGTGATGTGAGGAGGAGAGGTGAGGAAGCGATGTAAGGAATTGAGGTGAGTTGAGTGAGGTGATTGAGGTGAGGTGAGGTGAGGTGAGGAATTAGGAGAGGTGAGGTGAATGAGATGAGGTGAGTTAAGGATGTGAGCTGAGAAATTGAGGTGAGTGAGGTAAAGTGGAGTGATTGAGGTGAGATGAAGGGAGGTGAGGTGAGGTGATGTGGAAAATGAGGTGAGGAGAGTTTAGGACACGAGGTGAGGTGACTGAGGTGAGGTGAGGTTGTGAGGTGAGGATTTGAGTTGAGGTGAGTGAGATGACATGAGGTGTGGAGGTGAGGTGTGAAGAGTTGAGGTGACGTGTGATGAGGAATTGAGGTGAGGTGTGGTGTGATGAGGTGAACTTAGTTGAGGATGTGAGGTGAACTGAGTTGGGGTGAGGAGTTTAGGTGAGAAATTAAGGTGTGGTGAGGTGAGGGGAAGTGTGGGAGGTGAGTTGACGTGAGGAGGTGAAGTGGTGTGAGGTGAAGACTGACGTGAGTTGAGGTGAGTGAGATGAAGTGGCTGAGTTGAGGTGAGGTGATGTGAGGAGTTGAGGAGAGGAATTGAATTGAGGTGAGGTGAGTGAGTTTAGGAACTGAGGCGAGGTGAATGAGGTGAGATGTGGTGTGGTGGTGAGGTGAGTTGGTGAGGTGAGGAATTTAAGTGAGGTGAGGTTAGGTGAGGTGTGTTGAGTTGAGGGGAGGTGATTTGAGGTGGTGAGAGGAGGAAGTGTGGTGAGGTGAGGATTGAGATGTGAGGTGAAATGAAGTGAGTGTTTGGAGGAGGATGTGAGGTGACATGAGGTTAGCATGTGAGGTCAGTATTTGAGGTGATGTGAGTGAGGTTAAGTGAGGTGAGCTGAGCTGAGGGGATGAGGAGGTGAGGTGAGGAATTGAGGTGAATTGAGATGACTGAGTTGAAGTGAGTGATGTGATGTGAGGTGAGGTGAGAAGATGAGGTTAAGTGAGGTGAGGAAGTGAGTTGATGTGAGGTGAGGGAGTGAGGTGAGGAATTGAGGTGATGTGAGTGAAGTGACATTAATTGTGGAGGTGAGGTGAGTTGAGGAATTGAGGTGAGGTGAGGGATTGAGGTGAGTGTGAGGTGAGGTGAAGTACGGAGTTAAGGGGAGGTGAGGAATTGAGATGAGGTGACAGAGTTGACCTCATTTGTGGAGGTGGGATGAGTTCAGGATTGAGGTTATGTGAGGTGAAGTGAGTAAGCTGAGGTGAGTGGACATGAGACTAGGAGGTGAGGTGAGGTGTGGTGAAGTGATTTAGGTAAGGTGAGGTGAGGTGAGGAAATGAAGTGACGTGAGTTGAGGAATTGAGTTGAGATGAATGAAGTGAGGTGAGGTGAAGAGGTGAAATGAGGAAGTGAGGTGAGGAATAGAGGTGAGGAGAGTGATGTGAAATGAGGGGAGGAGGTAGGGGTGGTGTGAAGTTCAGGTGTGGTGGTGAGGAATTGAGGTGAGGAGAGGTGAGGTGGGATGAGGTGAGGTTTGCTGAAATGTGGTGAGGGATTGAGGTGAAGAGAGGTGAGTGAAATTAAATGAAGTGAGGTGAGGACGTGAGGTGACCTGAGCTCGTGAGTAGGTGGGGTGAGGTGAGGAATTCAGGTGAGGTGGGGTGAGGTGAAGTGAGTGTGGTTAGGTAAGGTGAGGAGGTGAAGTGAAATGACAGAGTTGAGAAGTGAGTTGATAGGAGGTGAGGAATTGAGGTGAGGTGAGTAATGTGATGTGAGGTGAGGAGGTGAGGTGAGGTGAAGAAGTGTAGTGAGGAATTGAGGTGTGGTGAGTGAGGTGACGTGAAGTGTGTGAGGTTACTTGGGAGGTGAGTTGAGAAATTGAGGTGCGGTGAGGATTGAGGTAATGCGAGGTGAGAGATGTGAAGTGAGGTGAGGAGTTGAGGTGACATGAGGTGGTGAGGTAAGGAGAGGAATTGAGGTGAGGTGATGTGATGTGAGTGAGGGGAGATGAGGTGAGCTGGGATGATGAGTTGTGGTGAGGTGAGTGAGGAAGTGAGGTGAGGAATTGAGGTGAGGTGCAGTGACAGGTTTTGAGTTGAGTGGAAGTGAGGTGGTTAGGTGAGGTATTCAAGTGAGGTGAGGTGAGGAAGTGAGTTGAGGAATTGTGGAGAGGTGAGTGAGGTGACGTGTTCTGGAGGTGAGGTGATGTGGGTGAGGCAAAGTGAAGTGAGTGATTTGAGGAAGAGGGGAGTTGACGTGAAGAAGTGAGCATGTGAAGTGAGGAATTGAATGAGGTGAGTGAGGTGAGGATAGAGGAGGTGAGATGAGGTGAGGTGAGGTGAGGAATTGAGGTGATGTGAGTGTGCTTATTTGAGGTGAGCAGAAGTGAGATGGGGTGAGGTGAGGTGAGGAAGCGAGTTGAGGTGAGGTGAGAAGGTGAGGTGAGGAGAGGGGCGAGGAATTAAGGTGAGGTCAGGGAAGAGACATTTTGTTTGGAGGTCTGGTGAGGTGAAGAAGTGAGGAGGTGAGAATTGTGTGTGCAGTGGGTGAGGTGAGGTAAGGAGGTGAGGAATTGAGGTGAGGTCACAGAGGTGATGTCATTGGGGGAAGTGGTGTTGAGTGAGGATTGAGGTGGTGTGAGGTATGAGGTGAAGTGAGGTGAGGTGAGTTGACATGAGTGGATAAGTTGAAGCGAGGTGAGATGAGGTGACATGATGATGTTAGGTGAGTTGAAGAAATGAGGTGAGATGAGGTGAAATAAGGTGTGGAGTTGAGGTGAGGTGAGGAGTTGAGGTGAGGTAATGTGAGGAATTGAGGTGAGGTGACGTGAAGGGAGTGTGGTGAGGTGAGGTGACGGTCGATGATTCGAGGTTAGTTGAAGGGAAATGAGCTGAGGTGACATGAGGAAGTGAGCACATGGGTGGAATTGAATGAGTTGGGGGAAGTGAGTGAGATTAGATGAGTAGGTGAGCTGTGAGGAGATGAAGAGATGAGGTGAGGTGAGGAATTGAGGTGAGGTGAGGTGTAGTGGGTGAGGTGAGGTGAGCTTAGGAAGTGTGCTGAATTGAGTTGAAGTGAGGTGAGATGAGGTGAGGTGAGTTGAGAAGAGGAGGTGAGGTGAGGTGAGGATATGAGTTGAGGTTAGGTGAGGTGAGTGAGGTGAAGTGAGTAAAGTGAGGTGAGTGTACATGAGTTTAGGAGTTGAGGGGAGGTGAGTTGAAGTGAGTGAGGTGAGGTGAGAAGAGGTGAGGTGAGTTGAGGAATTGAGGTGAGTTGAGTGAGGTTAAGTGGGGTGTGGAAGTGAGGTGAGTGCGTTTACATGAGGTTTAGAGGTGAGTTGAGGAGGAGTTGAAATGACATGTGGTGAGAATTAATGTGAGGTGAGGTGATGTGAGTGAGATGAGATGATTAGGTGAGCTGAGGTGCGGAATGAGGTCAGGTGAGGTGAGTGAGGTGAAGTGACCTGAGTGATTTGAGGAGGAATTGATGTGATGAGGAGGTGAGCAGCTAAGGAGAGGAATTGTGTGATGAGTGAGGTGAGGTTAGGTGCGGAGGTGGCGGAGGTGAGGTGAGGAAGTGATTTGAGTTGAGTAAGTATAGGTGAAGTGAGTGAACTGATGTGAGGTGAGGTGAAAACGTGAGGTGAGGTGATGTGATGAGGAGAGGTGAGGAAGTGATGTAAGGAATTGAGGTGAGTTCAGTGAGGTGATTGAGGTGAGGGGAGGAATTAGGTGAGGTGAGGTGAATGAGGTGAGGTGAGTTAAGGATTTGAGGTGAGGAAATGAGGTGAGTGAGGTAAAGTGTAGTGATTGAGGTGAGTTGAAGGGAGGTGAGGTGGAAATTGAGGTGAGGTGAGTTTAGGACATGAGGTTAGGTGACTGAGGTGAGGTGAGGAAGTGAGGTGAGCATTTGAGTTGAGGTGAGTGAGATGACATGTGGTGTGGAGGTGAGGTTTGAAGCATTGAGGTGAGGTGAGATGAGGAATTGAGGCGAGGTGCGGTGTGATGAGGTGAACTTAGTTGAGTAAGTGTGGTGAGTTGAGTTGGGGTGAGGAGTTTAGGTGAGGAATTAAGGTGTGGTGAGATGACGTGAAGTGTGGGAGGTGAGTTGAGTTGAGGAGGTGAAGTGGTGTGAGGTGAAGACTGACGTGAGTTGAGGTGAGTGAGGTGAAGTGGCTGAGTTGAGGTGAGGTGATGTGAGGAGGTGAGGAGATGGGGTGAGCAATTGATTTGAGGTGTGGCGAGTGTGGTGAGGTGAGGAAGGAGAAGTTGGAATTGAGGTGAGGTTGAGTTAATGAGGTCTGGTGTGGTGAGGAGGTGATATTGTGAGATGAAGATTTGAGGCTTGCTTAGATGAGTGAGGTGAGATGAGGTGCATTGTGGCAAAGAAGTGAGGTGATGTAAGTGAGGTTAGGTGAAGTGAGTGAGGTGTGAGTTTTGGAGGTCACGTGAGGTGAGATGAGGATGTGAGGTGAGGAATTGAGATCAGTGGTGAGGTGATGTTAGGTAAGGAGTTGAGGTGAGGAATTGACATGAGGTGAGTTGATTGAGGTGAGCTGACAGGTAATTAGCTGAGGTGAGGTGAGGAGGTGAGGTGAGGATTGAGGTGATGTGATGTGAGGTGAATTGATATGAGTGGTGTGAGGTGAGGTGAGGAGGTGGTTTGACCTGAGATGAGTTGGGGTAATGTTTGGTGAGGTATTTAGGTGAGGTGAGGTACAAAGAGTGAGGTGACGCGAGGTGAGAAGATTTGGTGAGGTTAATAGAGAAAGTGATGAGATGAGGCGGAGGTGAGGTGAGGAATTGAGGTAAGGTGAGGCGAGTGAGGTGGGTTGAAGCCAGCAAGTGAGGGGATGTGAGGAGGTGAATTGAGGTGAGGATTTGAGGTGCGTGATGTGAGGTGTGAAGTGAGGTGAGAAGGTGAGTTGAGGTGGGTTGAAGTAAAATGAGGTGAGTTGAGGTGACGTTAGGTGAGGAATTGAGGTGAGGTGAAGTGAGGTGAGGTGACGTGAGACGAGGTGAGTTTAGTTGAAGTGAGGTGAGGTGAGTGATTTGAGGTGTGGTGAAGAGGTGAAGTGAGGTGAGGAATTGAGGTGAGATGACGTGCGGTGAGGTGATGTGAGTGGACCTGAGGAGATGAGGAGTGGTGAGGTGAGGAATTGTGAGTTGCGGTGATTGAGTTGAGGAATTGTGAGGTGCGGTGATTGAGGTGAGAGGTGAGGTGAGGAGGTGAGATGTGCTGAGAAGTGGAAGTGAGGTGAGTTGAAGAAGGGAGGTGCGGTGAGTGATGTGAGGTGAAAGGAGGTGATGTGAGGAAGTGGGTAAGGAAGGGAGGTGAGGTGAGTGAATTTACATGAGCTGTCGAGGTGAAGTGAAGAGTAGAGGTTAGGTGAGGAACTGAGTGTCAGTGAGTTGAGTTGATTTGAGTATGTGAAGTGAGGATTTGAGGTGAGGAGAATTGGGTGACAGGTGTGGAGGTGAGGTGAGTTGAGGAGGTGAGGTGAGTGTGGTGAGGTGAGGAATTTGGGTGTGTGTGGTGAGGTGAGTGGTGAGGTGAATTGGTGAGGTGAGGAATTGTGATGTGTGGTGAGTGAGGTGACGTGGAGTGAGATGAGGTGAGTGAGGTGAGGAATTGTGAGTTGAATGAGGTGACATGTTTTCTGGAGGTTAGGTGAGGTGAGGTGGTTAGTTGAGGAATTTAAGTGAGGTGTCGTGACATGAGGTGAGGTGAGGAATTGAGGTGAGATGAGGTTAGTAGGTGAGGTGAGGAAGGGTGGTGAGGTGATTTAGATGTGAGGTGAGTGATGTGAAATGAAGTGAGTGATTTGAGGAGGAGGTGAGGTGAGTTGAAGTGAGCAGGTGAGGTGAGGAATTGAATGAGTTGAGTGGAATAAGTGAGGTTAGGTGAGTTGGTAAAGTGAAGTGACTGAGTTGAGAAGTGAGTTGAAATGAGGATGTAAGGAATTTAGATAAGGTGAGTAATGTGATGTGAGGTGAGGAGGTGAGGTGAGGTGAGAAAGTGAAGTGAGGAATTGAGTTGAGTTGAGTGAGCTGAGGTGAAGTGTGTGAGGTGACGTGGGAGGTGAGGTGAGGTAGAGAGGTGAGGTGAGGATTGAGGTAAGGCGAGGTGAGTGATGTGAAGTCAGGTGAGGAGTTGAGATGACAGGAGGTGAAGTACGGAGAGGAAATGAGGTGAGGTGATGTGAAGTGAGTAAGGAGATATGAGTTGAGCTGGGAAGATGGGGTGTGGTGAGGTGAGTGAGGAAGTGAGGTGAGGAATTGAGGTGAGGTGAGGTGACAGGTGTGGAATTGAGGGGAGGTGAGGAATTCAAGTGAGGTGAGGTGAGGTGAGGAAGTGAGTTGAGGAATTGTGGTGAGGTGAGTGAGGTGACGTGTTCTGGATGTGAGGTGAGGTGGGTGAGGCAAAGTGAAGTGAGTGATTTGAGGAGTGTAGTTGACGTGAGGAGCTGAGCAGGTGAAGTGAGGAATTGAATGAGGTGAGTGAGGTGAGGTTAGAGGAGGTGAGATGAGGTGAGGTGAGGTGAGGAATTGAGGTGATGTGAGTGAGGTTATTGAGGTGCGCAGAAGTGACATGAGGTGAGGTGAGGTGAGGAAGTGAGTTGATGTGAGGTGAGGAGGTATGGTGAGGGAGAGAGGCGAGGAATTAAGTTGAGTTCATTCAAGTGACATTTGGTGTGGAGGTCAGGTGAGGTGAGGAAGTGAGGAGGTGAGAATTGTGAGTGTGCATTGGGTGAGGTGAGGTAAGGAGGTGAGGAATTGAGGTGAGGTCACAGAGGTGTTGTCATTGGGGGAAGTGGGGTTGAGTGAGGATTGAGGTGAAGTGAGGTATGAGGTGAAGTGAGGTGAGGTGAGTTGACATGAGGGGATAAGTTGAAGCGAGTTCAGATGATGTGAGATGATGATGTTAGGTGAGTTGAAGAAATGAGGTGAGGTGAGGTGACATAAGTTGTGGAGTTGAGGTGAGGTGAGGAGTTGAGGTGAGGTAATGTGAGGAAATGAGGTGAGGTGAGGTGAAGTGAGGTGAGGTGACGTCCGTTATTTCGAGGTTAGTTGAAGGGAAGTGGGGTGAATGAGGTGACATGAGGAAGTGAGCACATGGGTATAATTGTATGAGTTGGGTGAAGTGAGTGAGATTAGATGAGTAGGTGAGCTCCAAGGAGATGAAGAGGTGAGGTGAGGTGAGGAATTGAGGTGAGGTGAGCTGTGGTGGTTAGGTGAAATGAGCTTAGGAAGTGTGGTGAATTTAGTTGAAGTGAGGTGAGATGAGGTAAGGTGAGGCGAGTGAGGTGGGTTGAAGCCAGCAAGTGAGGTGATGTGAGGAGGTGAATTGAGGTGAGGATTTGAGGTGCGTGAGGTGAGGTGTGAAGTGAGGTGAGAAGGTGAGGTGAGGTGAGTTGAAGTAAAATCAGGTGAGTTGAGGTGACGTTAGGTGAGGAAATGAGGTGAGGTGAAGTGAGGTGAGGTGACGTGAGACGAGGTGAGGTTAGTTGAAGTGAGGTGAGGTGAGTGATTTGAGGTGTGGTGAAGAGGTGAAGTGAGGTGAGGAATTGAGGTGAGATGACATGCGGTGAGGTGAGGTGAGTGGACCTGAGGAGATGAGGAGTGGTGAGGTGAGGAATTGTGAGTTGTGGTGATTGAGGTGAGGAATTGTGAGGTGCGGTGATTGAGGTGAGAGTTGAGGTGAGGAGGTGTGGTGTGTGGAGAAGTGGAAGTGAGGTGAGTTGAAGAAGTGAGGTGAGGTGAGTGAGGTGAGGTGAAAGGAGGTGATGTGAGGAAATGGGTAAGGAAGGAGGTGAGGTGAGTGAAATGACATGAGGTGTGGAGGTGAGGTGAGGAGTAGAGGTTAGGTGACGAACTGAGGGTCAGTGAGTTGAGTTGAGTTGAGGATGTGCAGTGAGGATTTGAGGTGAGGAGAATTGGGAGACAGGTGTGGAGGTGAGGTGAGGTGAGGAGTTATGGTGAGGTAATGTGAGGAATTGAGGTGAGGTGAGGTGAATTGAGTAGATGAGGTGAGGTGATGGCCGATGATTCGAGGTTAGTTGAATGGAAGTGAGGTGAGTGAGGTGACATGAGGAAGTGAGCACATGTGTTGAATTGAATGAGTTGGGGGAAGTGAGTGAGATTAGATGAGTAGGTGAGCTGTAAGGAGATGAAGAGGTGAAGTGAGGTGAGGAAATGAGGTGAGGTGAGCTGTAGTGGGTGAGGTGAGTTGAGCTTAGGAGGAGTGATGAATTGAGTTGAAGTGTGGTGAGATGAGGTGAGGTGAGGTGACAACATTGTGTGAGGTGAGGTGAGGGTGTGAGTTGAGGTTAGGTGAGGTGAGTGAATTGAAGTGAGTAAAGTGATGTGAGTGGACATGAGTTTAGGAGTTGAGGTGAGGTGAGTTGAAGTGAGTGAGGTGAGGTGAGAAGAGGTGAGGTGAGTTGAGGAATTGAGGTGAGGTGATTGAGGTTAGGTCGGGTGAGGAGGTCAGGTGAGTGAGTTTACATGAGGTTTGGAGTTGAGTTGAGGAGGAAATGAGATGACATGTGGTGAGGAACTGAGGTGAGGTGAAGTGAAGTGAGTGAGGTGAGGTGAGGAGGTGAGCTGAGTTGAGGATTGAGGTGAGCTGAGGTGAGTGAGGTGAGGTGACCTGAGAGATTTGAGGAGGAATTGATGTGACGAGGATGTGAGCAGCTAAGTTGAGGAATTGAATGATGTGAGTGAGGTGAGGTTACTTGAGGTGAGCGGAGGTGAGGTGAGGAAGTGATTTGAGTTGAGTAAGACTAGGGGAAGTGAGTGAACTGATGTTAGCTGAGGTGAAGACTTGAGATGAGGTTATGTGAGGAGGAGTGTTGAGGAAGTGATGTAAGGAAATGAGGTGATTTGAGTGAGGTGATTGAGGTGAGGTGAGGTGAGGTGAGGAATTAGGTGAGGTGAGGTGAATGAGGTGAGGTGAGTTAAGCATTTGAGGTGAGGAATTGAGGTGAGTGAGGTAAAGTGGAATGATTGAGGTGAGATGAAGGGAGGTTAGGTGATTTGGAAAATGAGGTGAGGGGAGTTAAGGACATGAGGTGAGGTGACTGAGGTGAGGTGAGGAAGTGAGGTGAGGATTTGAGTTGAGGTTAGTGAGATGACATGAGGTGTGGAGGTGAGGTGTGAAGAGTTGAGGTGAGGTGAGATGAGGAATTGAGGCGAGGTGCAGTGTGATGAGGAGAATTAGTTGAGGAATTGAGGTGAGGTGAGTTGGGGTGAGGAGTTAAGGTGAGGAATTTAGGTGTGGTGAGGTGAGGTGAAGTGTGGGAGTTGAGATGAGGTGAGGAGGTGAAGTTGTATGAGGTGAAGACTGACGTGAGTTGAGGTGAGTGAGGTGAAGTGGCTGAGTTGAGGTGAGGTGATGTGAGGAGGTGAGGAGATGGGGTGAGCAATTGAGGTGAGGTGTGGGGAGTGAAGTGAGGTGAGGTAGGAGAAGTTGGAATTGAGGTGAGGTTGAGTTAATGAGGTCTGATGTTGTGAGGTGATGTGTTGTGATGAGGAATGAGGCTTGTTTAGGTGATTGAGGTGAGATGAGGTGCATTGTAGTGAAGAAGTGAGGTGAGGTATGTGAGGTGAGGTGAAGTGAGTGAGGTGTGAGATTTGGAGGTCACGTGAGGTGAGATGAGGAGGTGAGGTGAGGAATTGAGACAACTGGTGAGGTGACGTGAGGTAAGGAGTTTAGGTGAAGTATTGACATGACGTGAGTTGATTGAGGTGACCTGACAGGTAACTAGCTGAGGTGAGGTGAGGAGGTGAAGTGAGGATTGAGGTGATGTGATGTGAGGTGAATTGAAGTGAGTGGGGTGAGGTGAGGTGAGGAGGTGGGTTGACGTGAGATGTGTTGGGGTAATGTGTGGTGAGGTATTTGGTGAGGTGAGGTAAAGTGAGTGAGGTGAGGTGAGGTGAGATTTGGTGAGGTTAATAGAGAAAGTGACGAGATGAGGCTGAGGTGAGGTGAGGAATTGAGGTAATGTGAGGTGAGTGAGGTGGGTTGAAGCGAGTGAAGTGAGGTGATGGGAGGAGGTGAATTGAGGTGAGGATTTGAGGTGCGTGAGGTGAGGTGTGAAGTGAGGTGAGAAGGTGAGGTGAGGTGAGTTGAAGTAAAATGAGGTGAGTTGAGGTGATGTTAGTTGAGGAATTGAGGTGAGGTGAAGTGTGGTGAGGGGACGTGAGATGAGGTGAGGTTAGTTGAAGTGAGGTGAGGTGAGTGAGTTGAGGTGTGGTGAAGAGGTAAAGTGATGTGAGGAATTGAGGTGAGGTGACGTGGGGTGAGGTGAGGAGGTGAGGTGAGGTGAGGATTGAGGTGAGGTGAGGTGAGTGATGTGAAGTGACATGAGTGATTAGAGGAGGAATTGAAGTGACGAGGATGTGAGCAGGTAAATTGAGGAATTGAATGATGTGTGTGAAGTGAGGTTAGGTGAGGAGATGAGCCGAGGAGAGGTGAGGAAGTGAGTTGAGTTGAGTAAGGATATGTGAAGTGAGTGAACTGATGTGAGGTTAGGTGAAGACTTGAGGTGAGGTGAGGTGAGTAATGTGAGGTGAGGTGATGTGAGGAGTAGAATTGAGGAAGTGATGTAAGGAATTGGGGTGAGTTGAGTGACGTGATGAGGTGAGATGAGGTGAGGAATTAGGTGAGGTGAGGTGAATGAGGTGAGGTGAGTTAAGCATTTGAGGTGAGGAGGTGAGTGAAGTAAAGTGGAGTGATTGAGGTGAGACGAAGGGAGGTGAGGTGAGGTGAGGTGGAAAATGAGGTGAGGTGAGTTTAGGACATGAGGTGAGGTGACTGAGGTGAGGTGAGGAAGTGAGGTGAGGTATTGAATTGAGATGAGTGAGATGACATGAAGTGTGGAGGTGAGGTGTGAAGAGTTGAGGGGAGGTGAGATGAGGAATTGAGGGGAAGTGCGGTGTGATGAGGTGAACTTATTGAAGGGAGGTGAGGTTGGGTGAGCAGTTTAGGTGAGGAATTAATATGTGGTGAGGGGTGAGGTGAAGTGTGGGAGCTGAGTTGAGGTGAGGAGGTGAGGTGGTGTGAGGTGAAGACTGAGGTGAGTTGAGGTGAGTGAAGTGAAGTGGCTGAGTTGAGGAGAGGTGATGTGAGGAGATGAGTAGATGGGGTGTGGAATTGAGGTGAGGTGTGGGGAGTGAGGTGAGTTGAGGGAGGAGATGAAGTAGGAATTGAGGAGAGGTGAGTTTGAGTTAATGTGTTCTGGTGTGGTGAAGAGGTGATGTGGTGAGATGAGGAATTGAGGCTTGGTTAGGTGAGTGATGTGAGATGAGGTGCACTGTGGTGAAGAAGTGAGGTGAGGTAAGTGACGTGACGTGAAGTGAGTGAAATGTGGTGAGTTGTGGAGGTCACGTGAGGTGAGAAGGGGATGTAAGTAATTGAGATCACTGTGATGAGGTGACGTGAGGTAAGGAGTTGAGGTGAGGAATTGACATGAGGTGAGTTGATTGAGGTGGGCTGACAGGTAAGTAGCTGAGGTGAGGTGAGTTGAGGAGGTGAGGTGAGGATTGAGGTGATTTGAGGTGAGGTGAATTGAAGTGAATGAGGTGAGGTGAGGTGAGGAGAGGGGGTGTGTTGACGTGAGATGAGTTGGTGGGGTAAGGTGAGTTGAGGTATTTAGGTGAGGTGAAGTAAAGTGAGTGAGGTGAGGTGAGGTGAGAAGTTTTTGTGAGGTTTGTAGAAATGTCGAGTTGAGGAGGAGGTGAAGTGAGATATTGAGGTAAGGTGAGGTGAGGTGCGGTGAAGTGAGCGAAGTGAGGTGATGTGAGGAGGTGAATTGAGGTGAGGATTTGAGTTGAGGTGATGTGTGAAGTGAGGTTAGAAGGTGAGGTGAGTTGAAGTAAAATGAATTGATGTGAGTTGAGTTGAGGAGTTGAAGTGACGTTAGGTGAAGAATTGAGGTGAGGTGAGGTGAAGAGATGTGGTGATGTTATTTGAAGTGAGGTGAGGTGAGGAATTGAGGTGATGTGAGTGAGGTTAGTTGAGGTGTGCAGAAGTGAGATGGAGTGAGGTGAGGTGAGGAAGTGAGTTGATGTGAGGTGAGGAGGTGAGGTGAGGCAGAGGGGTGAGGGTGTGGGGTGAGGAATTCAGTTGAGGTCAGTGAAGTAACATTTGATGAAGAGGTCAGGGGATGTGAGGAAGTGAGTAGGTGAGAATTGTGAGTGTGCAGTGGCTGAGTTGAGGTAAGGAGGTGAGGAATTGAGGTGAGGTGACCGAGGTGACTTCACTGTGGGAAGTGGTGTTTAGTGAGAACTGAGGTGATGTGAGGTATGAGCTGAAATGAGTGAGGTGAGGTGAGTTGACATGAGGGGATAAGTAGAGGTGTGGTGAGTTGAAGAAATGAGGTGAGATGAGGTGACATAAGGTGTGCAGTTGAGGTGAGGTAATGTGAGGAATTGAGGTGTCGTGAGTGAGGTGAGGTGAGATGACGTCTAATGAGTTGAGATTAGTTGAAAGGAAGTGAGGTGAGTGAGGTGACGTGAGGAAGTGAGCACATGGGTTGAATTGAATGAGTTGGGTGAAGTGAGTGAGTTTAGATGAGTAGGTGAGCTGTGAGGAGATGAAGAGGTGAGGTGAGGTGAGGAAATGAGGTGAGGATTTGAGTTGATTTGGGTGAGAGGACATGAGGTGTGGAGGTGAGGTGTGAAGAGTTGAGGTGTGGTGAGATGAGGAATTGAGGCGAGGTGCGGTGTGATGAGGTGAACATAGTTGAGGAAGTGAGGTGAGGTGGGGTGAGGAGTTTAGGTGAGGAATTAAGGTTTGGTGAGGTGAGGTGAAGTGTGGGAGTTGAGTTGAGTTGAGGAGGTGAGGTGCTGTGAGGTGAAGACTGAGGCGAGTTGAGGTGAGTGAAGTGAAGTGGCTGATTTGAGGTGAGGTGATGTGAGGAGATGAGGAGATGGCGTGAGGAATTGAGCTGAGGTGTGGTGAGTGAGGTGAGGTGAGGTAGGAGATGAAGTAGGAATTGAGGTGAGGTGAGGTTGAGTTAAAGAGGTCTGGTGTGGTGAGGAGGTGATGTGCTGAGATGAGGAATTGAGGCTTGGTTAGGTGAGTGAGGTGAGATGAGGTGCATTGTGGTGAAGAATTGAGGTGAGGTAAGTTAGGTGAGGTGAAGTGAGTGAGGTGTGGGGAGTTGTGGAGGTCACATGAGGTGAGATGTGGAGGTGAGGAATTGAGATCACTGTGGTGAGGTGACGTGAAGTAACGAGTTGAGGTGAGGAAATGACATGAGGTGAGTTGATTGAGGTGGGCTGAAAGGTAAGTAGCTGGGGTGAGTTGAGGTGAGGAGGTGAGGTGAGGTGAGGATTGAGGTGATGTGGCGTGAGGTGAATTGAAGTGAATGAGGTGAGGTGAGATGAGCTGAGGAGGTGGGTTGACGTGAGATGAGTTGGTGGGTAAGGAGAGGTGAGGAATTTAGGTGAGGTGAGGTAAAGTGAGTGAGGTGAGGTGAGATGAGAAGATTTGTTGAGGTTAGTAGAAGTGACGAGATGAGGAGGAGTTGAGGTGAGAAATTGAGGTAAGGTGAGGTGAGGTGAGGTGAAGAGAGCGAAGTGAGGAGATGTGAGGAGGTGAATTGAAGTGAAGATGTGAGTTGAGGTGAGGTGTGAAGTGAGGTGAGAAGGTGAGGTGAGTTGAAGTAAAATGAATTGAGGTGAGTTGAGTTGAGGAGTTGAAGTGACATTAGGTGAGGAACTGAGGTGGGGTGAGGTGAAGAGATGTGGTGAGGTTAGTTGAAGTGAGGTGAGGTGAGTGAGGTGAGGTTAGGAATTGAGGAGACGTGAGTGAGGTGAGGTGAAGAAATGAGGTGAGGTGAGGTGAGGATTGAGGTGAGGTGAAGTGAAGTGAGTGATATGAGGAGGAAGTGAGGTGACAAGAAGAGGTGAGCAGGTGAGGTGAGGAATTAGATAAGGTGAGTGGGGTGATTGAGGTGAGGTTAGGAGATGAGGTGAGGAATTGAAGTGGGGTGAGGTGAGTGAGAGGAGGAAGTGAGGTGAGGTGAATGAGGTGACAGGTGGCCTGTAGGGGAGGTGAGGTGAGGTGGTGAGGTGAGGAATTTAAGTGAGGTGGGGTTACGTGAGGAGGTGTGTTGAGGTGAGGCGAGGTGAGGAAGTGAGGTGAGGTGAGGATTGAGATGATGTGAGGTGAAATGAAGTGAGTGTTTTGCGGATGTGAGGAGACATGAGGTGAGCATGTGAGGTGAGGATTTGGGGTGACGTGAGTGAGGTTGAGGTGAGCTGGGGTGAGCGGATAAGGAGGTGAGGTGAAAAATTGAGAGGTGGGGTGACTGAGTTGAAGTGAGTGACGTGATGTGAGGTGAGGTGAGAAGATGAGGTGAGGTGATGAAGTGAGTTGACGTGAGTTGAGGGAGTTCGGTGAGGAATTGAGGTGACGTGAGTGAAGTGACATTAAGTGTGGGGGTTAGGTGAGTGGTGGAATTGAGGTGAGGTGAGGAATTGAGGTGAGATGAGGAATTGAGGTGAGTGTGAGTTGAGGTGAGGTACGGATTTGTGGGGAGGTGAGGAATTCATTTGGGAGTGAGGTGACATGAGGTGTGTAGGTCAGGTTAGGTAAGGAAGTGAGGAGGTGAGGTGAGTGCGGTAGGTGAGGAATTGAGGTGTGTGTGGTGAGGTGAGTGCGTGTGGTGAGGTGTGGTGAGGAATTGTAGTGAGGTGTGGGTGAGGTGAGGTAAGTGAGGAGAGGAACTGTGGAGAGGTGAGAAAGGTGACATGTTTTGTGGAGGTAGGTGAGGCGAGATGGTTAAGTGAGGAATTTAAGTGAGGTGACGTGAAGTGAGGAATTGAGGTGAGGTGAGAAAGTGTGGTGATTTGATGATTGAGATGTGAGGTGAAGTGAAGTGAGTAATTTGAGGATTAGGTGAGGTGACGTGAAGTGAGCAGGTGAGGTGAGGAATTGATTGAGATGAGTGAAATAAGTGAGGTTAGCTGAGGAGGTCAGCTGAAGTGAGGAGATGAGCTGAGGTGAGGAATTGAGGTGAGGACGTGAGGTGGAGTTGAGAGGTGAGAAGATGAAGTGAGGTGAAGTGAGAAGATGATATGTGGTGAGGTGAGGAAGTGAGTTAGGTACGTGTGTGAGGTTATGATATGTGTGGAGTCTAGGTGAGGTGAGAAAGTGATGTGAGGTGAGGAACTGGGTTGACTGAGGGGATTGAGGTGAGGTGAGGTACAGAGGTGAGGGGAGGTGAGAAATTTAGTTGATGGAGGTAATGTCAGATGAGGTGGGGTGAGGTAAGGATTGAGGTGATGTGAGGTGAGTGGTGGAGTGAGGTGAGGTGAGGTGAGGAATCGAGGTGACGTGAAGTGAGTAATGTGAGGTGAGGTGAAGTGAGAAGGTGAGGTGTGGTGAATTGAGTGTGAGGTGAGGTGAGTTTAGGTGAGGAATTGAGGTGAGGTGAAGTGAGGTGAGTTGAGGTGAGCTGAGGAAGTGAGTTGATATGAGGTGAGGAGGTGAGGTGAGGGAGTGAGGTGAGGAATTGAGGTGAGGTGACTGAAGTGACTTTAGGTGTGGAGGTGAAGTGAAGTGAGGAGGTGAGGTGACGTGAGGTGAGGTGAGGGATTGAGTGGTGAGTTGAGTGAGGTGAGGTGAAGAGAGTGAGAGGAGGTGAGGTTAGGTGAAGTGAGGTGAGGTGAGAAGATGAGGTGAAGTGAGGTGAGGAAGTGAGTTGATGTGAGGGGGTGAGGTGAGGAACTGAGGTGAGGTGAGGTGGGTGAGTTGTGGAATTTAGGTGGGAGGTGTGGTGAGGTGGTGAGGTGAGGAATTGAAGTGAGGTGATATGAGGTGAGGTGAAGTGAGTGACTTGAGGTGAGGAAGTGAGATGAGGAATTGGGATGTGGTGAGTGAGTTAACATGAGATGAGGTGAGGCGAGGTGAGGTGGTGAAGTGAGGAATTAGGTGATGTGAGGTGAAGTGAGTTAAAGGTGAGGTGAGGAATGGAGGAGAGTGAGGTAAGGAGTGGGTTGAGGTGAAGTGAGGAGTTCGGGTGAGGTGAGGAGATGGGGTGAGTAGAGGTGAGGTGAGAATTGAGGGGAAGTGAGGTGAGTGAAATTAAATGAAGTGAGTGAGGTGAGGACGTGAGGTGACCTGAGGACGTGAGGAGGTGGGGTGAGGTGAGGAATTGAGGTGAGGTGGGGAGAGGTGAAATGAGTGATGTTAGGTAAGGTGAGGAGGTGAAGTGAAGTGACTGAGTTGAGAAGTGAGCTGATATGAGGAGGTGAGGAATTGAGGTGAGGTGAGTAATGTGATGTGAGAAGAGAAGGTGCGGTGAGGTGAGGACGTGAAGTGAGGAATTGAGGTGAGGTGAGTTAGGAGAGGTGAAGTATTTGAGGTGACATGGAATGTGAGGAGAGGAAGTGAGGTGAGATGAGGATTGAGGTAAGGCGAGGTGAGTGATGTGAAGTGAAGTGAGTTGAGGTGACATGAGGAGGTGAGGTAAGGAGAGGTAATGAGGTGAGGTGATGTGAAGTGAGTGAGAGGAGATGAGGTGAGCTGGGAAGATGAGGTGTGGTGAGGTGAGTGAGGAAGTGAGGTGAGGAATTGAGGTGAGGTGAGAGGTGACATGTGTGGAATTGAGGGGAGTTCAGGTGGTCAGGTGAGTTATTCAAGTGAGTTGAGGTGAGGTGAAGAAGTGAGTTGAGGATTTGTGGTGAGGTGAGTGAGGTGATGTGTTCTGGAGGTGAGGTGAGGTGAGGTGGTTGAGGCAAAGTGAAGTGAGTGATTTGAGGAGGAGGGGAATTGACGTGAGGAGGGGACCAGGTGAAGTGAGGAATTGAATGAGGTGAGTGAGGTGAGGTTAGAGGTGAGATGATGTGAGGTGAGGAATTGAGGTGATGTGAGTGAAGTTAGTTGAGGTGTGCAGAAGTGAGATGAGGTGAGGTGAGGAGGTGTGGTGAGGGACAGAGGTGAGGGAGTGAGGTGAGGAATTAAGGTGAGGTCAGTGAAGTGACATTTGATGTGGAGTTCAGGGGAGGTGAGGAAGTGAGGAGGTGAGAATTGTGATTGTGCGGTGGGTGAGGTGAGGTAAGGAGGTGAGGAATTGAGGTGAGGTGACGGAGCTGACGTCATTGTGGGAAGTGGGGTTAAGTGAGGATTGATGTGATGTGAGGTATGAGGTGAAGTGAGTGAGGTGAGGTGAGTTGACATGAGGGGATAAGTTGAGGTGTGGTGAGTTGAAGAAATGAGGTGATGTGAGGTAACATTAGGTGTGGAGTTGAGCTGAGGTAATGTGAGGAACTGAGGTGGGGTGCCTGAGGTGAGGTGAGGTGACGTCTGATGAGTTGAGGTTAGTTGAAGGGAAGTGAGGTGTGTGAGGTGATGTGAGGAAGTGAGCACAATGGTTGAATTGAATGAGTTGTGTGAAGTGAGTGAGGTTAGATGAGTAGGTGAGCTGTGAGGAGATGAAGAGGGGAGGTGAGGTGAGGAATTGAGGTGAGATGAGGTGTAGTGTGTGAGGTGAGGTGAGTTGAGAAGTTGAGCTGAGGTGAGCTTAGAAGTGTGGTGAATTGACTTGAAGTGAGGTGAGATGAGGTGAGGAGAGAAGAGGTGAGATGAGGTGAGGAATTGAGTTGAGGTTAGGTGAGGTGATATGAGGTGAGGTGAGATGAGGTGAGGTGAGGAAGTTAGTTAATATGAGGTGATGGAGTGAGGTGAGGAATTGAAGTGAGCTGAGTGAAGTGACGTTGTGTGGTGAGGTTAGGAAGTGGTATTGTGAGGTGAGGAATTGAGATGAGGGGAATGAAGTGACATTAGGTGTGGAGGTGAGGTGAAGTGAGGAGATGAGGTCAGGTATTGAGGTGAATGAGGTGAGTGAAATGAGGTGAGGTGAGGTGACACATTGAGGCGAGGTGATGGAGGAGACATCAATTATAGAGGTGGGGAGAGGTGAGGATTGAGGTGAGTGAGGTGTAGTGAGTAAAGTGAGGTGAGTGGACATGAGTTTAGGAGTTGTGGTGAGGTGAAGTGAGTGAGGTGAGAAGAGGTGAGGTGAGTTGAGGAATTGAGGTGAGATGTGTGAGTTTAGGAGGGTTGAGGAGGTGATGTGAGGAATAGGGGTGAGGTGAGTGAAGTTACATGAGGTTTGGAGGTGAGTTGAGCAGGAGCTGAGGTGACATCTGGTGAGGAATTGAGGTGAGGTGAGGTGAAGTGAGTGAAGTGAGGTGAGGAGTTGTGGTGAGGTGAGGATTGAGGTGAGGTGAGGTGAGTGACGTGAAGTGCCATGAGTGATTTGAGGAGGAATTGATGTGACGAGGAGGTGAGCAGGTAAGGTGAGGAATTGAATGATGTGAGTGAGGTGAGGTTAGGTGAGGAGGTAAGCAGAGGTGAGGTGAGGAAGTGAGTTGAGTTGAGTAAGGATAGGTGAAGTGAGTGAAATGATGTGGGGTGAGGTGAAGACTTGAGGTAAGGTGAGGTGAGTAATGTGAGGTGAGGTGATGTGAGGAGGAGAGGTGTGGAAGTGATGTAAGGAATTGAGGTGAGTTGAGTGAGGTGATGAGGTGAGATGAAGTGAGGAATTAGGTGAGGTAAGGTGAATGAGGTGAGGTGAGTTAAGGATCTGAGGTGAGGAGGTGAGTGAGGTAAAGTGGAGTGATTGAGGAGAGATGAAGGGAGGTGAGGTGAGTGAGGTGAAAAATGAGGTGAGGTGAGTTTAGGACATGAGGTGAGGTGACGGAGGTGAGGTGAGGAAGTGAGGTGAGGATTTGAGTTCAGGTGAGTTAGATGACATGAGGTGTGGAGGTGAGGGGTGAAGAGTTGAGGTGCTGTGAGATGAGGAATTGAGGTGAGGTGCGGTGTGATGAGGTGAACTTAGTTGAGGAAGTGAGGTTTGGTGGGGTATGGGCTTTAGGTGAGGAATTAAGGTGTGGTGAGGTGAGGTGAAGTGTGAGAGTTGAGTTAAGGTGAGGAGGTGAGGTGGTGTGAGGTGAAGACTGAGGTGAGTTGAGGTGAGTGAGGTGAAGTGGCTGAGTTGAGGTGAGGTGCTTTGAGGAGATGAGGAGATGGGGTGAGGAATTGAGGTGAGGTGTGGGGAGTGAGGTGAGGTGAGGTAGGAGATGAAGTAGGAATTGAGGTGAGGTGAGGTTGAATTAATGAGGTCTGGTGTGGTGAGGAGGTGATGTGGTGAGATGAGGAATTGAGGCTTGGTTAGGTGAGTGATGTGAGGTGAGATGAGGTGCATTGTGGTGAAGAAGTGAGGTGAGGTATGTGTGGTGAGGAGGAGTGAGAGGCGTTGAGGTGAGGTGAAGTGAGTTGAGGTGAGAAGATGAGGTGTGGTGAGGTGAGGTAGTGAGTTGATGGGAGGGGGTGATGTGAGTGAGTGAGGTGAGGAATTGAGGTGAGGTGTGTGAATTGACGTTAGGTGTGAATGTGTGGTGAGGTGAGGAAGTGAGGTGAGGTGAGGAACTGAGGTGAAGTGAGGTGGGTGAGTTGTGGAATTGAGGTGGGAGGTGAGGTGAGGAGATGAGGTGAGGTTGTGTGGTGAGTAATTGAAGTGAGGTGATATAATTGAGGTGAGGTGAAGTGAGTGACGAGGTGAGGAAGTGAGATGAGGAATTGAGGTGTGGTGAGTGAGCTAACTTGAGGTGTGCAGGTGAGGCGAGTTGAGGTGGTGAAGTGAGGAATTAGATGATGTGAGGTGAGTGAGGTGAAGTGAGTTAAAGTTGAGGTGAGGAATTGAGGTGAGTGAGGTAAGTAGTGAGGTGAGGTGAAGTGAGGAGGTCGGGTGAGGTGAGGAGATGGGGTGAGTTGAGGTGAGGTGAGAATTGAGGGGAGGTGAGGTGAGTGAAATTAAATGAAGTGAGTGAGGTGCGGACGTGAGGTGACCTGAGGAAGTGAGGAGGTGGGGTGAGGTGAGGAATTGAGGTTAGGTGGGGTGAGGTGAAATGAGTGAGGTTAGGTGAGGTGAGGAGTTGAAGTGAAGTGACTGAGTTGAGAAGTGAGTTGATATGAGGAGGTGAGGAATTGAGGTGAGGTGAGTAATGTGATATGAGGTGAGGATGTGCGGTGAGGTGAGGAAGTGAAGTGAGGTATTGAGGTGAGGTGAGTGTGGTGAGGTGAAGTGTGTGAGGTGACATAGGAGGTGAGGTGAGGAAGTGAGGTGAGATGAGGATTGAGGTAAGGCGACGTGAGTGATGTGAAGTGAAGTGAGTTGAGGTGACATGAGGATGTGAGGTAAGGAGAGGAATTGATGTGAGGTGATGTGAAGTGAGTGAGGGGAGATGAGGTGAGCTGGAAGATGAGTGTTGGTGAGGTGAGTGAGTAAGTAAGGTGAGGAATTGAGGTGAGGTGAGAGGTGACAGGTGTGGAATTGAGGGGAGTTCAGGTGGTCAGGTGAGGAATTCACGTGAGGTGAGGTGACGTGAGGAGAGGTGACGTGAGATGAGGTGAGGTTAGTTGAAGTGAGGTGAGGTGAGTGAGTTGAGGTGTGGTGAAGAGGTGAAATGAGGTGAGGAATTGTGGTGAGGTAAAGTGGGTTGAGGTGAGGTGAGTGGACCTGAGGAGATGATTAGTGGTGAGGTGAGGAATTGTGAGGTGCGGTGATTAAGGTGAGGAATTGTGAGGTGCGGTGATTGAGGTGAGGAAATATGAGGTGAGGAGGTGAGGTGTGCTGAGAAGTGGAGTTGAGGTGAGTTGAAGAAGGGAGGTGAGGTGAGTGAGGTGAGGTGAAAGGAGTTGATGTGAGGAAGTGGGTGAGGAAGGGAGGTGAGGTGAGTGAGGTGACATGAGGTGTGGAGGTGAGGTGAGGAGTTGAAGTTAGGTGAGGAATTTAGGGTGAGGTGAGTTGAGTTGAGGATGTGAAGTGAGGATTTGAGGTGAGGAGAATGAGGTGACAGGTGTGGAGGTGAGGTGAGGTGAGGAGTTGAGGTGAGTGTGGTGAGGTGAGGAATTGAGGTGTGTGTGGTGAGGTGAGGGGTGAGGTGAAGTGGTGAGGTGAGGAACTGTGAGGTGTGGTGAGGGAGGTGAGGTGGAGTGAGGTGAGGTGAGTGAGTTGAGGAATAGTGAGTTGAATGAGGTGACGTGTTTTGGGGAGTTTAGGTGAGGTGAGGTGGTTATTTGAGGAATTTAAGTGAGGTGTGGTGACATGAGGTGAGGTGAGGAATTGAGGTGAGGTGAGGTGAGTAGGTGAGGTGAGGAAGTGTGGTGAGGTGATTTACATGTGAGGTGAGTGACGTGAAATGAAGTGAGTGATTTGAGGAGGAGGTGAGGTGACTTGAAGTGAGCAGGTAAGGTGAGGAATTGAATGAGTTGAGTGGAATAAGTGAGTTTAGGTGAGGTGGTGAGCTAAGGTGAGGAGATGAGTTGTGGTGAGTTGAGGAATTGAGGCGAGGTTCGGGGTGATGAGGTAAACTAAGTTGAGATAGTGAGGTGAGGTCGGCTGAGGAGTATAGGCGAGGAATTAAGGTGTGATGTGATGTGAAGTGCTGGAGCTGAGTTGACGTGAGGAGGTGAGGTGCTGTGAGTTGAAGAATGACGTGAGTTGAGGTGAGTGGGGTGAAGTGGCTGAGATGAAGTGAGTTGATGTGAGGAGGTGAGAAGAGGAATTGAAGTGAGGTGAGGAAGGGAGGTGAGGGGAATGTGGTGACATGTGGTGTGGAGGTGAGGTGAAGTGGTGAGGTGAGGAATTTAAGGGAGGTGAAGTTACGTGAGGTGTGTTGAGGTGAGGTGAGGTGAGGTGAGGAGGTGAGATGAGGAAGTGAGGTGAGGTGAGGATTGAGATGATATGAGGTGAAATGAAGTGAGTGTTTAGAGGAGGATGTGATGTGACAGGTTAGCATGTGAGGTGAGGATTTTAGGTGATGTGAGTGAGGTTAAGTGAAGTGAGCATAGCTGAGGGGATGAGTAGGTGAGGTGAGGAATTGAGGTGAGGTGAGATGACTGAGTTGAAGTGAGTGACGTGATGTGGGGTGAGGGGAGAAGATGATGTGAGGTGAGGTGAGGAAGTGAGTTGATGTGAGGTGAGAAAGTGAGGTGAGGAATTGCGGTGAAGTTAGTGAAGTGTCTTTAGGTGTGAAGGTGAGGTGAGGTGAAGTGAGGTGAGGTGAGGATCTAAGGTGAGGTGAGGTGGTTGAGTTGTGGAATTGAGGTTGGGGGTGAGATGAGGAGATGAGGTGCGGTGGTGAGGGGAGTAATGGAAGTGATGTGATATGAGTGAAGTGAGGTGAAGTGACTTCGGTTGAGGAAGTGAGGTGAGGAATTGAGGTATGTTGAGTGAGCTGACATGAGGTGTGGAGGTGAGGCGATGTGAGGTGGTGAAGTGAGGAATTAGATGATGTGAGGTGAGTGAGGTGAAGTGAGTTAAAGGTGAAGTGACGAATTGAGGACAGTGAGGTAACGAGTGAGTTGAGGTGAAGTGAGGAGGTCGTGTGAGGTGAGGAGATGGGGTGAGTTGAGGGGAGGTGAGGAATTGAGGTGTGGTGGGGTGACGAGAAATGAGTGAGGTTAGGTAAGGTGAGGAGGTGAGGTGAAGAGACTGAGTTGAGAAGTGAGTTGAAATGAGGATGTGAGGAACTGAGGTGAGGTGAGTAATGTGATGTGAGGTGAGGAGGTGATGTGAGGTGAGGAAGTGATGTGAGGATTTGACGTGAGGTGAGTGAGGTGAGGTGAAGTGTGTGAGGTGATGTGGGAGGAGAGGTGAGGTAGTGAGGTGAGGTGAGGACTGAGGTAAGGCGAGATGAGTGATGTGAAGTGAGGTGAGGAGTTGAGGTGACAGGAGGTGAGATAAGAGAGGAATTGAGGTGAGGTGATGTGAAGTGAGTAAGGGGGGATGAGGTGAGCTGGGAAGATGAGGTGTGGTGAGGTGAGTGACGAAGTGAGGTGAGGAATTGAAGTGAGGTGACAGGTGTGGAATTGAGGGGAGGTGAGGTGCTGAGGTGAGGAATTCAAGTTTGATGAGGTGAGGTGAGGAAGTGAGTTGAGGAATTGTGGTGAGGTGAGTGAGGTGACGTGTTCTGGAGGTGAGGTGAGGTGGGTGAGGCAAAGTGAAGTGAGTGATTTGAGAAGGAGTGGAGTTGACGTGAGGAGGTGATCAGGTGAAGTGAGGAATTGAATGAGGTTAGTGAGGTGAGGTTAGGGGAGTTGAGATGAGGTGAGTTGCGGTGATCAATTTAGGTGATGTGAGTGACATTATTTGAGGTGCGCAGAAGTGAGATGAGTTGAGCTGAGGTGAGGAAGTGAGTTGATGTGAGGCGAGGAGGTGAGGTGAGGGAGAGAGGCGAGGAATTAAGGTGAGGTCAGTGAAATGACATTTGGTGTGGAGGTCAGTTGAGGTGAGGATGTGAGGAGGTGATAATTGTGAGTGTGTGGTGGATGAAGTGAGTAATTGAGGTGAGGTCACAGAGGTGATGTCATTGGGGGAAGTGGGGTTGAGTGAGGATTGAGGTGATGTGAGGTATGAGGTGAAGTGATGTGAGGTGAGTTGATATGAGGGGATTAGTTGAAGCGAGGTGAGATGAGGTGAGATGATGATGTTAGGTGAGTGGAAGAAATGTGAGGTGAGGTGACATAAGGTGTGGAGTTGCGGTGAGGTGAGGAGTTGAGGTGATGTAATGTGAGGAATTGAGGTGAGGTGAGGTGAAGTGAGTGAGGTGAGGTGAGATGAAGTCCGATGATTCGAGGTTAGTTGAAGGGAAGTGAGGTGAGTGAGGTGACATGAGGAAGTGAGCACATGTGTTGAATTGAATGAGTTGGGCGGAGTGACTGGATTAGATGAGTACGTGAGCTGTAAGGAGATGAAGAGGTGAGGTGAGGTGAGGAATTGAGGTGAGGTGAGGTGTAGTGGGTGATGTGAGGTGAGCTTAGGAAGTGTGAATTGATTTGATGTGAGGTGAGATGACGTGAGGTGAGGTGAGAAGAGGTGAGGTGAGGTGAGGATATGAATTGAGGATAGGTAAGGTGAGTAAGGTGAAGTGAGTAAAGTGAGGTGAGACGATATGGGTTTAGGAATTTAGGTGAGGTGAGTTGAAATGAGTGAGGTGAGGTGAGAAGAGGTGAGGTGAGCTGAGTAATTGAGCTGAGGTGAGTGAGGTTAGGTGGGGTGAGGAGGTGAGGTGAGTGAAGTTACATGAGGTTTGGAGGTGAGTTGAGGAGGAGTTGAGATAACCTGTTGTGAGGAATTGAGGTGAGGTGTAGTGAAGAGGTGAGGTGAGGACCTGAGGTGAGGAATTGTGGTGAGGTGGGGTGAGGTGAAGTGAGTGAGGTAAGGTAAGGTGAGTAGGTGAAGTGAAATGACTGAGTTGAGAATTGAGTTGATATGAGGAGGTGAAGAATTGAGGTGAGGTGAGTAATGTGATGTGAGGTGAGGAGTTGAGGTGAGGTAATGTGAGGAAATGAGGTGAGGTGTGGTGAAGTGATTGAGGTGAGTTGAGGTGACGTCTGATGATTTGAGGTTAGTTGAAGGGAAGTGAGGTGAGTGAGGTGACATGAGGAAGTGAGCACATGGGTTGAATTGAATGAGTTGGGTGGAGTGAGTGAGATTAGATGAGTAGGTGAGCTGTGAGGAGATGAAGAGGTGAGGTGAGGTGAGGAATTGAGGTGAGGTGAGGTGTAGTGGGTGAGTTGAGGTGAGCTTTGGAGTGTGGTGAATTGAGTTGAAGTGAGCTGAGATGAGGTGAGGTGAGGTGAGAAGAGGAGGTGAGGTGAGGTGAGGATATGAGTTGAGGTTAGGTGATGTGAGTGAGGTGAAGTGAGTAAAGTGAGGTGAGTGTACTTGTGTATAGGAGTTCAGGTGAGGTGAGTTGAAGTGAGTGAGGTGAGGTGTGAAGAGGTGAGGTGAGTTGAGCAATTGAGGTGAGGTGAGTGAGGTTAGGTGGTGTGAGGAGGTGAGGTGAATGAGGTTACATGAGGTTTGGAGGTGAGTTGAGGACTTGAGATGACATGTGGTGAGGAATTGAGTTGAGGTGAGGTGAAGTGAGTGAGGTGAGTTGAGGAGGTGAGCTGAGGTGAGGAATGAGGTGAGGTGAGGTGAGTGCAGTGAAGTGACCTGAGTGATTTGAGGAGGACTTGATGTGACGAGGAGGTGAGCAGCTAAGGTGAGGAATTGAATGATGTGAGTGAGGTGAGGTTAGCTGAGGAGGTGAGCGGAGGTGAGGTGCGGAAGTGATTTGAGTTGAGTAAGGATAGGTGAAGTGAGTGAACTGATGTTAGGTGAGGTGAAGACTTGAGGTGAGGTGATGTGAGGAGGAGAGGTGAGGAAGTGATGTAAGGAATTGAGGTGAGTTGAGTGAGGTGATTGAGGTGAGATGAGGTGAGGTGAGGAATTAGGTGAGGTGAGGTGAATGAGGTGAGGTGAGTTAAGGATTTGAGGTGAGGAATTGGGGTGAGTGGGGTAAAGTGGAGTGATTGAGGTGAGATGAAGGGAGGTGAGGTGAGGTGACGTGGAAAATGAGGTGAGGTGAGTTTAGGACATGAGGTGAGGTGAATGAGGTGAGGTGAGGAAGTGAGCAGAGGATTTGAGTTGAGGAGAGGGACATGACAGGAGGTGTGGAGGTGAGGTGTGAAGAGTTGAGTTGTGGTGAGATGTGGAATTGAGGCGAGTTGCGGTATGATGACGTGAACTTAGTTGAGGAAGTGAGGTGAGGTGAGTTGGGGTGAGGAGTTTAGGTGAGGTATTAAGGTGTGGTGAGGTGAGGTGAAGTGTGGGAGGTGAGTTGAGGAGTAGGTGAAGTGGTATGAGGTGAGGACTGACGTGAGTTGAGGTGAGTGAGGTTAAGTGGCTGATTTGAGGTGAGGTGATGTGAGAACTTGAGGAGATGGGGTGAGCAATTGAGGTGAGGTATGGTGAGTGAGGTGAGGTGAGGTACGAGGAGAAGTAGGAATTGAGGTGAAGTTGAGTTATTGAGGTCTGGTGTGGTGAGGAGGTGATGTAGTGAGATGAGTAATTGAGGCTTGGTTAGGTGAGTGAGGTGAGATGAGGTGCATTGTGGTGAAGAAGTGAGGTGAGGTAAGTGAGGTGAGGTGAAGTGAGTGAGGTGTGAGTTTTGGAGGTCACATGAGGTGAGATGAGGAGGTGAGGTAAGGAATTGAGATCACTGGTGAGGTGACGTGAGGTAAGGATTTGAGGTGAAGAATTTACGTGAGGTGAGTTGATTGAGGTGAGCTGACAGGTAAGTAGCGGAGGTGAGGTGCGGAGGTGAGTTGAGGATTGAAGTGATGTGATGTGAGGTGAATTGAAGTGAGTGGGGTGAGGTGAGGTGAGGAGGTAGGTTGACGTGACATGAGTTGGGTAAAGTGCGGTGAGGTATTTAGGTGAGGTGAGGTAAAGTGATTGAGGTGAGGTGAGGTGAGAAGATTTGGTGAGGTTAATAGAGAAAGTGACAGGATGAGGACGAGGTGAGCTGAGTGAGGTGGGTTGAAGCGAGCGAAGGGAGGTGATGTGAGGAGGTGAATTGAGGTGCTTGAGGTGAGGTGTGAAGTGAGGTGAGAAGGTGAGGTGAGGTGAGTTGAAGTAAAATGAGGTGAGTTGAGGTGACGTTAGGTGAGGAATTGAGGTGAGGTGAAGTGAGGTGAGGTGACGTGAGATGAGGTGAGGTTAGTTGAAGTGAGGTGAGGTGAGTGAGTTGAGGTGTGGTGAAGAGGTGAAGTGAGGTGAGGAATTGAGGTGAGGTGACTTGGGGTGAGGTGAGGTGAGTGGACCTGAGGAGATGAGGAAGTGGTGAGGTGAGGAATTGTGAGGTGCGGTGATTGAAGTTGAGGAATTGTGAGGGTGCGGTGATTGAGGTGAGTGAGGTGAGGTGAGAGGTGAGGTGTGCTGAGAAGTGGAAGTGAGGTGAGTTGAAGAAGGGAGGTGAGGTGAGTGAGGTGAGGTGAAAGGAGGTGATGTGAGGAAGTGGGTGAGGAAGGGAGGTGAGGTGAGTGAGGTGACATGAAGTGTGGAGGTGAGGTGAGGAGTTGAGGTTAGGTGAGGAACTGAGGGTGAGTGAGGTGAGTTGAGTTGAGGATGTGAAGTGAGGATTTGAGGTGAGGAGAATGAGGTGACAGGTGTGGAGTTGAGGTGAGGTGAGGAGGTGAGGTGAGTGTGGTGAGGTGAGGAATTGAGGTGTGTGTGGTGAGGTGAGGGGTGAGGTGAAGTGGTGAGGTGAGGAATTGTGAGGTGTGGTGAGTGAGGTGAGGTGGAGTGAGGTGAGGTGAGTGAGGTGAGGAATTGTGAGTTGAATGAGGTGACATGTTTTGTGGAAGTTAAGTGAGGTGAGGTGAGTAGTTGAGGAAATTAAGTGAGGTGTGGTGACATGAGGTGAGGTGAGGAATTGAGGTGAGGTGAGTAGGTGAGGTGAGGAAGGGTGGTGAGGTGATTTAGATGTGAGGTGAGTGACGTGAAATGAAGTGAGTGATTTGAGGAGGAGGTGAGGTGACTTGAAGTGAGCAGGTGAGGTGAGGAATTGAATGAGTTGAGTGGAATATGTGAGGTTAGGTGAGGTGGTGAGCTGAAGTGAGGAGATGAGGTGTGGTGATGTAAGGAATTGAGGCGAGGTTCGGTGTGATGAGATAAACTTAGTTGAGGAAGTGAGGTGAGTTGGGGTGAGGAGTTTAGGTGAGGAATTAAGTTGTGGTGAGGTGAGGTGATGTGTGGGAGGTGAGTTGAGGTGAGTGAGGTGAAGTGGCTGAGTTGAGGTGATGTGATGTGAGGAGGTGAGAGAGGAATTGAAGTGAGGTGAGTTTACGTGTGGTGTGTTGAGGTGATGTGATGTGAGGTGAGGAGGTGAGATGAGGAAGTGGGGTGAGGTGAGGATTGAGATGATGTGAGGTGAAATGTAGTGAGTTTTTGAGGAGGATTGGAGTTGACAGGTTAGCATGTGAGGTGAGGATTTGATATGATGTGAGTGAAGTTAAGTGAGGTGAGCTGAGCTGAGGGTATGAGGAGGTGAGGTGAGGAATTGAGTTGAGGTGGGATGACTGAGTTGAAGTGAGTGACGTGATGTGGGGTGAGGTGAGAAGATGAGGTGAGGTGAGGTGAGGAAGTGAGTTGATGTGAGCTGAGGGAGTGAGGTGAGGAATTCAGGTGAAGTGAGTGAAGGGTCGTTAGGTGTGAAGGTGAGGAGAGGTGAAGTGAGGTGAGGTGAGGAACTGAGGTGAGGTGAGGAGGGTGAGTTGTGGAATTGAGGTGGGAGGTGAGGTGAGGGGATGAGGTGAGGTGGTGAGGTGAGGAAATGAATTGTGATGATATGAGTGAGGTGAGGTGAAGTGAGTGACTTGATGTGAGGAAGTGAGATGAGGAATGGAGGTATGGTGAGTGAGCTGACATGAGGGGTGGAGGTGAGGCGAGGTGAGGTGGTGAAGTGAGGAATTAGATGATGTGAGGTGAGTGAGGTGAAGTGAGTTAAATGTGAGGTGAAGAATTGAGGAGAGTGAGGTAAGGAGGTGAGATGAAGTGAGGAGGTCGGGTGAAGTGAGATGGGGTGAGTTGAGGTGAGGTGAGGAAATGAGGTGAAGTGGGGTGACGTGAAATGAGTGAGTTTAGGTAAGGTGAGAAGGTGAAATGAAGTGACTGAGTTGAGAAGTGAGTTGAAATGAGGAGGTGAAGAACTGAGGTGAGGGGAGTACTGTGATGTGAGGTGAGGAGGTGCGGTGAGGTGAGGAAGTGAAATGAGGAATTGAGGAGAGTTAGTGAGGTGAGGTGAGGATGGAGGTAACGCGAGGTGAGTAATGTGAAGTCAGGTGAGGAGATGAGGTGACAGGAGGTGACGTAAGGAGAGGAATTGAGGTGAGGTGATGTGAAGTGAGTAAGGGGAGATGAGGTAAGCTGGGAAGATGAGGTGTGGTGAGGTGAGTGAGGAAGTGAGGTGAGGAATTGAGGTGAGGTGAGGTGACAGGTGTGGAATTGAGGGGAGGTGAGGTGGTGAGGTGAGGAATACAAGTGAGGTGAGGAAGTGAGTTGAGGAATTGTGGTGAGGTGAGTGAGGTGACGTGTTCTGGAGGTGAGGTGAGTTGGGTGAGGCAAAGTGAAGTGAGTGATTTGAGGAGGATGGGAGTTGACATGAGGAGTTGAGCAGTTGAAGTGAGGAATTGAATGAGGTGAGTGAGGTGAGGTTAGAGGAGGTGAGATGAGGTGAGGTGAGGTGAGGAATTGAGGTGATGTGAGTGAGGTTATTTGAGATGCACAGAAGTGTGATGAGGTGAGGTGAGGTGAGGAAGTGTGTTGATGTGACGTGAGGGCGTTAGGTGAGGGAGAGAAGCGAGTAATTAAGGTGAGTTCAGTGAGGTGACATTTGTTGTGGAGGTCAGGTGAGGTGAGGAAGTGAGGAGGTGAGAATTGTGAGTGTGCATTGGGTGAGGTGACGTAAGGAGTTGAGGTCACAGAGCTAATATCATTGGGGGAAGTGGGGTTGAGTGAGGATTGAGGTGATGTGAGGCATGAGGTGAAGTGAGGTGAGGTGTGTTGACATGAGGGAAAATGTTGAAGCGAGGTGAGATGAGGTGAGTTGATGATGTTAGGTGAGTTGAAGAAATGAGGTGAGTTGAGGTGACATAAGTTGTGGAGTTGAGGTGAAGTGAGGAGTTTAGGTGAGGTAATGTGAGGAATTGAGGTGAGGTGAGGTGAAGTGAGTGATGTGAGGTGAGGCGACGTCCGATGATTCGAGGTTAGTTGAAGGGAAGTAAGGTGAGTGAGGTGACATGAGGAAGTGAGCACATGGGTTGAATTGAATGAGTTGGGTGATGTGAGTGAGATTAGATGAGTAGGTGAGCTGTGAGGAGATGAAGAGGTGAGGTGAGGTGAGGCATTGAGGTGAGGTGAGCTGTATCGGGTGAGGTGAGGTGAGCTTAGGAAGTGTGGTGAATTGAGTTGAAGTGAGCTGAGATGAGGTGAGTTAAGTTGAGAAGAGGAGGTGAGGTGAGGTGAGGATATGAGTTGAGGTTAGGTGAGGTGAGTAAAGTGAAGTGAGTAAAGTGAGGTGATTGGACATGAGTTTAGGAGTTGAGGTGAGGAGAGTTGAAGTGAGTGAGGTGAGGAGAGACGAGGTGAGGTGATTTGAGGAATTGACGGGAGGTGAGTGATAGGTGGGTTGAGGGGGTGAGGTGAGTGTGGTTACATGAGATTTGGAGGTGAGTTGAGGAGGAGTTGAGATGACATGTGGTGAGGTATTGAGGTTAGGTGAGGTGAAGTGAGTGAGGTGATGTGAGGAGGTGAGATGAGGTGAGTGAGGTGAAGTGACCTGAGTGATTTGAGGAAGAATTGATGTGACGAGGAGGTGAGCAGCTAAGGTTAGGAATTTAATGATGTGAGTGAGGTGAGGTTAGGTGAGGAGGTGAGCAGAGGTGAGGTGAGGAAGTGATTTGAGTTGAGTAAGGATAGGTGAAGTGAGTGAACTGATGTTAGGTGAGGTGAAGACTTGAGGTGAGGTGATGTGAGGAGGAGAGGTGAGGAAGTGATGTGAGGAATTGAGGTGAGTTGAGTGAGGTGATTGAGGTGAGGTGAGGTGAGATGAGGAATTAGGTGAGGTGAGGTGAATGAGGTGAGGTGAATTAAGGATTTGAAGTGAGGAATAGGGGTGAGTGAGGTAAAGTTGAGTGATTGAGGTGAGATGAAGGGAGGTGAGGTGAGGTGAGGTGGAAAATGACGTGAGGTGAGTTTAGGACATGAGGTGAGGTGACTGAGGTGAGGTGAGGAAGTGAGGTGAGGATTTGAGTTGAGGTGAGGGAGATGACAGGAGGTGTGTAGGTGAGGTGTGAAGAGTTGAGGTGAGGTTAGATGAGGAATTGAGGTGAGGTGCGTTGTGATGAAGTGAACTTAGTTGAGGAAGTGAGGTGAGGTGAGTTGGGGTGAGGAATTTTTCTGAGGAATTAAGTTGTTGTGAGGTGAGGTTAAGTGTGGGAGGTGAGTTGAGGTGAGGAGTTGAAATGGTATGAGGTGAAGACTGACGTGAGTTGAGGTGAGTGAGGTGAAGTGGCTGAGTTGAGGTGAGGTGATGTGAGGAGGTGAGGAGATGGGGTGAGCAATTGAGGTGAGGTGTGGGGAGTGAGGTGAGGTGAGGTAGGAGGAGAAGTAGGAATTGAGGTGAGGTTGAGTTAATGAGGTCTGGTGTGGTGAGGAGGTGATGTGTTGAGATGAGTAATTGTGGCTTGGTTGGGTTGACTGAGGTGAGATGAGGTGCATTGTGGTTAAGAAGTGAGGTGATTTAAGTGAGGTGAGTTCAGGTGAGTGAGGTGTGAGTTTTGGAGGTGACGTGAGGTGAGATGAGGAGGTGAGGTGAGGAATTGAGATCACTGGTGAGGTGACGTGAGGTAAGGAGTTGAGGTGAGGAATTGACATGAGGTGAGTTGATTGAGGTGAGCTGAAAGGTAAGTAGCTGAGGTGAGGTGAGGAGGTGAGGTGAGGTTTGAGGTGATGTGATGTGAGGTGAATTGAAGTGAGTGGGGTAAGGTGATGTGACGAGGTGGGTTGACGTGAGATGAGTTGTGTTAAGGTGTGGTGAGGTATTTAGGTGAGGTGTGGTAAAGTGCGTGAGATGAGGTGAGGTGAGAAGATTTGGTGAGGTTAATAGAGAAAGTGGCGAGATGAGGAGGAGGTGAGGTGAGGAATTGAGGTAATGTGAGGTGGGTGAGGTGGGTTGAAGTGAGCGAAGGGAGGTGATGTGAGGAGGTGAATTGAGGTGCGTGAGGTGAGGTGTGAATTGAGGTGAGAAGTTGAGGTTAGGTGAGTTGAAGTTAAATGAGGTGACTTGAGGTGACGTTAGGTGAGGAATTGAGGTGAGGTGAATTGAGGTGAGGTGACGTGAGATGAGGTGAGGTTAGTTGAAGTGAGGTGAGGTGAGTGAGTTGAGTTGTGGTGAAGAGGTGAAGTGAGGTGAGGAATTGAGGTGAGGTGACGTGGGGTGAGGTGAGGTGAGTGGACCTGAGGAGATGAGGAGTGGTGATGTGAGGAAATGTGAGGTGCGGTGATTGAAGTGAGGAATTGTGAGGTGCGGTGATTGAGGTGAGTGAGGTGAGGTGAGGAGGTGAGGTGTGCTGAAAAGTGGAAGTTATGTGAGTTGAAGAAGGGAGGTGAGGTGAATGAGGTGTGGTGAAAGGAGGTGAAGTGAGGAACAGTGTGAGGAAGGGAGGTGAGGTGAGTGAGGTGACATGAGGTGTGGAGGTGAGGTTAGGAGTTGAGGTTAGGTGAGGAACTGAGGGTGAGTGAGGTGAGTTGAGTTGAGGATGTGAAGTGAGGATTTGAGGTGAGGAGAATGAGGTGAAACTTGTGGACTTGAGGTGAGGTGAGGAGGTGAGGTGACGAATTGAGGTGTTTGTGGTGAGGTGAGGGGTGAGGTGAAGTGGTGAGTTGAGGAATTGTGACGTGTGGTGAGTGAGGTGAGGTGGAGTGAAGTGAGGTGGGTGAGGTGAGGAACAGTGAGTTGAATGAGGTGACATATTTTGTGGAGGTTAGGTGAGGGGAGGTCGTTAGTTGAGCTATTTAAGTGAGGTGTGGTGACATGAGGTGAGGTGAGGAATTGAGGTGAGCTGAGGAGAGGAGGTGAAGTGAGGAAGTGTGGTGAGGTGATTTAGATGTGAGGTGAGTGACATGAAATGAAGTGAATGATTTGAGGAGGAGGTGAGGTGACTTGAAGTGAGCAGGTGAGGTGAGGAACTGAATGAATTTAGTGGAATAAGTGAGGTTAGGTGAGGTGGTGAGCTGAAATGAGGAGATGAGTTGTGGTGAGGTGAGGAATTGAGGCGAGGTCTTGTGTGATGAGGTAAACTTGGTTGAGGAACTGAGGTGATGTGGGGTGAGGAGATTAGGTGAGGAATTAAGGTGGGGTGAGGTGAGGTGAAGCGTGGGAGGTGAGTTGACGTGAGGAGGTTAGGTGGTTGAGGTGAAGACTGACGTGAGTTGAGGTGAGTGAGGTGAAGTGGTTGAGTTGAGCTGAGGTGATGTGAGGAGGTGAGGAGAGGAATTGAAGTGAGGTGAGGAAGTGAGGTGAGGATTTGAGTTCAGGTGAGTGAGATGACAGGAGGTGTGAAGATTTGAGGTGAGGTTAGATGAGGAATTGAGGTGAGGTGCGGTGTGATGAGGTGAACTTAGTTGAGGAAGTGAGGTGAGGTGAGTTGGGGTGAGGAGTTTAGGTGAGGAATTAAGGTGTGGTGAGGTGAGGTGAAGTGTGGGAGTTGAGTTGAAGTGAGGTGTTGAAGTGGTATGAGGTGAACACTGACGTGAGTTGAGGTGAGTGAGGTGAAGTGGCTGAGTTGAGGTGAGGTGATGTGAGGAGGTGAGGAGATGGGGTGAGCAATTGAGGTGAGGTGTGGGGAGTGAGGTGAGGTGAGGTAGGAGGAGAAGTAGGAATTGAGGTGAAGTTGATTTAATGAGGTCTGGTGTGGTGAGGAGGAGATATGGTGACATGAGGAATTGAGGATTGGTTAGGTAAGTGTGGTGAGATGAGGTGCATTGTGGTGAAGAAGTGAAGTGAGGTTAGTGAGGTGAGGTGAAGTGAGTGAAGTGTGAGTTTTGGAGGTCACGTGAGGTGAGATGAGGAGGTGAGGTGAGGAATTAGATCACTGGTGAAGTGACGTGAGGTAAGGAGTTGAGGTGAGGAATTGACATGAGGTGAGTTGATTGAGGTGAGCTTACAGGTAAGTAGCTGAGGTGAGGTGAAGAGGTGAGGTGAGAATTGAGTTGATGTGATGTGAGGTGAATTGAAGTGAGTGGGGTGAGGTGAGGTGAGGAGGTGGGTTGACGTGACATGAGTTGGGGTAAGGTGTGGTGAGGTATTTAGGTGAGGTGAGGTAAAGTGAGGGAGGTGAGGTGAGGCGAGAAGATTTGGTGAGGTTAAAAGAGAAAGTGACGAGATGAGGAGGAGGTGAGGTGAGGAATTGAGGTAAGGTGAGTTGAGTGAGGTGGGTTGAAGCACGCGAAGTGAGGTGATGTGAGGAGGTGAATTGAGGTGCGTGAGGTGAGATGTGAAGTGAGGTGAGAAGGTGAGGTGAGGTGATTTGAAGTAAAATGAGGTGAGTTGAGGTGACATTAGCTGAGGAATTGAGGTGAGGTGAAGTGAGGTGAGGTGAAGTGAGATGAGGTGAGGTTAGTTGAAGTGTGGTGAGGTGAGTGAGATTAGGTGTGGTGAAGAGGTGAAATGAGGTGAGGAATTGAGGTGAGGTGACGTGGGGTGAGGTGAGGTGAGTGGACCTGAGGTGATGAGGAGTGGTGAGGTGAGGAATTGTGAGGTGCGGTGATTGAGGTGAGGAATTGTGAGGTGCGTGATTGAGGTGATTGAGTTGAGGTGAGGAGGTGAGGTGTGCTGAGAAGTGGAAGTGAGGTGAGTTGAAGGGAGGTGAGGTGAGTGAGGTGAGGTGAAAGGAGGTGATGTGAGGTAGTGGGTGAGGAAGGGAAGTGAGGTGAGTGAGGTGACATGAGGAAGTGAGCACATGTGTTGAATTGAATGAGTTTGGTGAAGTGACTGAGATTAGATGAATAGGTGAGCTGTGAGGAGATGAAGAGGTGTGGTGTGGTGAGGAATTGAGGTGAGGTGAGGTGTAGTGGGTGAGGTGAGGAGAGCTTAGGAAGTGTGAATTGAGTTGAAGTGAGGTGAGATGAGGTGAGGGGAGGTGAGAAGTGGTGAGGTGAGGTGAGGATATGTATTGAGGATATGTGAGGTGAGTAAGGTGAAGTGAGTAAAGAGAGGTGAGAAGACATGGGTTTAGGAGTTGAGGTGAGGTGAGTTGAAGTGAGTGAGGTGAGGTGAGAAGGGGTGAGGTGAGTTGAGGAATTGAGCTGAGGTGAGTGAGGTTAGGTGGGTTGAGGAGGTGAGGTGAGTGAAGTTTCATGAGGTTTGGAGGTGAGTTGAGCAGGAGTTGATATAACATGTGGTGAGGAATTGAGGTGAGGTGAAGTGAAGAGGTGAAGTGAGGAACTGAGGTGAGGAATGGAGGTGAGGTGGGGTGAGGTGAGGTGAGTGAGGTTAGGTAAGGTTAGGAGGTGAAGTGAAATGACTGAGTTGAGAAGTGAGTTGATATGAAGTGGTGAGGAATTGAGGTGAGGTGAGTAATGTGATGTGAGGTGAGGAGGTGAGGTGAGGTGAGGAAATGAAGTGAGGAATTGAGGTGAGGTGAGTGAGGTGAGGTGAAGTGTGTGAGGTGACGTGGGAGGTGAGGTGTGGAATTGAGGTGAGGTGAGGATTGAGGTAAGGCGAGGTGGGTGATGTGAAGTGAGTTTAGGAGTTGATGTGACATGAGGTGAGGTAAGGAGAGGAATTGAGTTGAGGTGATGTAAGTGAGTTAGGGGAGATGAGGTGAGCTGGGAAGATGAGGTGTGGTGAGGTGAGTGAGGAAGTGAGGTGAGGAATTGAGGTGAGGTGAGGGGACAGGTATGGAATTGAGGGGAGGTGAGGTGGTGAGCTGAGGAATTCAATTGAGGTGAGGTGAGGTGAGGAAGTGAGTTGAAGATTTGTGCTGAGGTGAGTGAGGTGACATGCACTGGATGTGAGGTGAGGTGGGTGAGGCAACGTGAAGTGAGAGATTTGAAGAGGAGGGGAGTTGACATGAGGAGGTGAGCAGGTGAAGTGAGGAATTGAATGAGGTGAGTGTGGTGAGGTTTGAGGAGGTGAGATGAGGTGAGGTGAGGTGATGAATTGAGGTGATGAGAGTGAGGTTATTTGAGGTGCGCAGAAGTGACATGAGGTGAGGTGAGGTGAGGAAGTGAGTTGATGTGAGGTGAGGAGTTGAGGTGAGGGAGTGAGGCGAGGAATTAAGGTGAGGTCAGTGAAGTGACATTTGGTGTGGAGGTCAGGTGATGTGAGGATGTGAGGAGGTGAGAATTGTGAGTGCAGTGGGTGAGGTGAGGAATTGAGGTGAGGTCACAGAGGTGATGTCATTGGGGGAAGTGGGGTTGGGTGAGGATGTAGGTGATATGAGGTATGAGGTGAAGTGAGGTGAGGTGAGTTGACATGCGGGGATAAGTTGAAGCGAGGTGAGATGAGGTGAGATGATGACTTTAGGTGAGTTGAAGAAATGAGTTGAGGTGAGGTGACATAAGGTGTGGAGTTTAGGTGAGGTGAGGAGTTGAGGTGAGGTAATGTGAGGAATTGAGGTGAGGTGTGGTGAAGTGAGGAGGTGAGTTGAGGTGACGTCTGATGATTTGAGGTTAGTTGAAGGGAAGTGAGGTGAGTTGGGTGATATGAGTAAGTGAGCACATGGGTTGAATTGAATGAGTTGGGTGGAGTGAGTGTGATTAGATGAGTAGGTGAGCTGTGAGGAGATGAAGAGTTGAGGTGAGGTGAGGAATTGAGGTGAGGTGAGGTGTAGTAGGTGAGGTGAGGTGAGCTTAGGAAGTGTGGTGAATTGAGTTGAAGTGAGGTGAGATGAGATGAGGTGAGGTGAGAAGAGGTGGTGAGGTGAGGTGAGGATATGAGTTGAGGTTAGGTGAGGTGAGTGAGGTGATGTGAGTAAAGTGTGGTGAGTGTACTTGAGTAGGAGTTGAGGTGAGGGGAGTTGAAGTGCATGAGGTGAGGTGAGAAGAGTTGAGGTGAGTTGAGGAATTGAGGTGAGGTGAGTGAGGTTAGGTGGGGTGAGGAGTGTGGTGAGTGAGGTTATATGAGGTTTGGAGGTGAGTTGAGGAGGAGTTGAGATGACATGTGGTGAGGAATTGAGGTGAGGTGAGGTGAAGTGAGTGAGGTGAGGTGAGGAGTTGAGCTGAGGTGAGGATTGAGGTGAGGTGAAGTGAGTGCGGTGAAGTGACCTGAGTGATTTGAGGAGGAATTGAGGTGACGAGGAGGTGAGCAGCTAAGGTGAGGAATTGAGTGATGTGAGTGAGGTGAGGTTAGGTGAGGAGGTGAGCGGAGGTTAGGTGAGGAACTGATTTGAGTTGAGTGAGGATAGGTGAAGTGAGTGAACTGATATGAGGTGAGGTGAAGACTTGAGGTGAGGTGATATGAGGAGAAGAGGTGATGAAGTGATGTAAGGAACTGAGGTGAGTTGAGTGAGGGGATTGGGGTGAGGTGAGGTGAGGTGTGGAATTAGGTGAGTTGAGGTGAATGTGGTGAGGTGAGTTAAGGATTTGAGGTGCGGAATTGAGTTGAGTGAGGTAAAGTGGAGTGATTGAGGTGAGATGAAGGGAGGTGAGGTGAGGTGAGGTGGAAAATGAGGTGAGGTGAGTTTATACATGAGGTGAGGTAACTGAGGTTAGGTGAGGAAGTGAGGTGATGATTTGAGTTGAGGTGAGTGGGAATATATGGTGTGTGGAGGTGAGGTGTGAAGAGTTGAGGTGAGGTGAGATGAGGAATTGAGGCGAGGTGCGGTGTGATGAGATGAACTCAGTTGAGGAAGTGAGGTGACGTGAGTTGGGGTGAGGAGTTTAGGTGAAGTATTAAGATGTGGTGAGTTGAGGTGAAGTGTGGGAGGTGAGTTGATGTGAGGAGGTGAGGTGGTGTGAGGTGAAGACTTACGAGAGTTGACGTGAGTGAGGTGAAGTGGCTGAGTTGAGGTCAGGTGATGTGAGGAGTTGAGGAGAGGAATTGAAGTGAGGTGAGTAAGTAAGGTGAGGATTTGTGTTGAGGTGAGTGAGATGACATGAGGTGTGGAGGTGAGGTGTGAAGAGTTGAGGTGAGTTGAGATGAGGAATTGAGGCGAGGTTCGGTGTGATGAGGTGAGCTTAGTTGAGGAAGTGAGGTGTAGTGATTTGGGGTGAGGAGTATAGGTGAGGAGTTAAGGTGTGGGGAAGTGAGGAGAAGTGTGGGAGGTGAGTTGAGGTGAGGAGGTGAAGTGGTTTGAGGTGAAGACGGACGTGATTTGAGGTGAGTGAGGTGAAGTGGCTGAGTTGAGGTGAAGTGAGGAGGTGAGGAGATGGGCTGAGGAAATGAGGTGAGGTGTGGGGAGTGAGGTGAGGTGAGGTATAAGGAGAAGTAGGAATTAAGGTGAGGCTGAGTTAATGAGGTCTGGTGTGGTGAGGAGGTGTGGTGAGATTAGGAATTTAGGCTTGGTTAGGTGAATGAGGTGAGATGAGGTGCATTGTGGTGAAGAAGTGAGGTGAGTTAAGTGAGGTGAGGTGATGTGAGTGAGGTGTGAGTTTTGGAGGTCACGTGATGTGAGATGAGGTGGTGAGGTGAGGAATTGAGATCACTGGTGAGGTGACGTGAGGTAAGGAGTTGAGATGAGGAATTGACATGAGGTGAGTTGATTGAGGTGAGCTGACAGGTAAATAGCTGATGTGAGGTGAGGAGGTGCGGTGAGGATTGAGGTGATGTGATGTGAGGTGAATTGAAGTGAGTGGGGTGAGGTGAGGTGAGGAGGTGGTTTGACGTGAAATGAGTTGGTGTAAGGTGTGGTGAGGTATTTAGGTGAGGTGAGGTAAAGTGAGTGAGGTGAGGTGAGGTGAGAAGATTTGGTGAGGTTAATAGAGAAAGTGACGAGATGAGGAGGAGTTGAGTTCAGGAATTGAGGTAAGGTGAGTTGTGTGAGGTGGGTTGAAGTGAGAGAAGTGAGGTGATGTGAGGAGGTGAATTGAGGTGAGGATTTGAGGTGCGTGAGATGAGGTGTGAAGTGAGGTGAGAAGGTGAGGTGAGGTGGGTTGAAGTAAAATGAGGTGAGTTTAGGTGACGTTAGGTGAGGAATTGAGGCGAGGTGAAGTGAGGTGAGGTGACGTGAGATGAGGTGAGGTTAGTTGAAGTGTGGTGTGGTGAGTGAGTTGAGGTGTGTTGAAGAGGTGAACTGAGGTGAGGAATTGAGGTGAGGTGATGTGGGGTGAGGTGAGGTGAGTGGACCTGAGGAGATGAGGAGTGGTGAGTTGAGGAATTGTGAGGTGCGGTGATTGTGAGTGAGGTGAGGTGAGGAGGTGAGGTGTGCCGAGAAGTGGAAGTGAGGTGAGTTGAAGAAGGGAGGTGAGGTGAGTGAGCTGAGGTGAAAGGAGGTGATGTGAGGAAGTGGGTGAGGAAGGGAGGTGAGGTGAGTGTGGTGACATGAGGTGTGGAGGTGAGGTGAGTAGTTGAGGTTAGGTGAGGAACTGTGGGTGAGTGAGGTGAGTTGAGTTGAGGATGTGAAGTGAGGATTTGAGGTGAGGAGAATGAGGTGACAGTTGTGGAGGTGAGGTGAGGTGAGGAGGTGAGGTGTGTGTGCTGAGGTGAGGAATTGAGGTGTGTGTGATGAGGTGAGGGGTGAGGTGAAGTGTTGAGGTGAGGAATTGTGAGGTGTGGTGAGTGAGGTGAGTTGGAGTGAGGTGAGGTGAATGAGGTGAGGAATTGTGAGTTGAATGAGGTGACATGTTTTGGGGAGGTTAGGTGAGGTGAGGTGCTTAGTTGAGGAATTTAAGTGAGGTGTGGTGACATGAGGTGAGGTGAGGAATTGAGGTGAGGTGAGGTGAGTAGGTGAGGTGAGGAAGTGTGGTGAGGTTATTTAGATGTGATGTAAGTGGCACGAAATGAAGTGAGTGATTTGAGGAGGAGGTGAGGTGACTTGAAGTGAGCAGGTGAAGTGAGGAATTGAATGAGTTGAGTGGAATAAGTGAGGTTAGGTGTGGTGGTGAGCTGAAGTGAAGAGATGAGGTGTGGTGAGGTGAGGAATTGAGGCAAGGTCCGGTGTGATGAGGTAAACTTAATTGAGGAAGTGAGGTGAGTTGGGGTGAGGAGTTTAGGTGAGGAATTAAGGTGTGGTGAGGTGAGGTGAAGTGTGGGAAGTGAGGAGAGGAATTGAAGTGAGGTGAGGGAGTGAGGTGAGGTGAATGAGGTGACATGTGGTGTGGAGGTGAGGTGAGGTCGTGAGGTGAGGAATTTAAGTGAAGTAAGGTTACGTGAGGTGTGTTGAGGGGAGGTGAGGTGAGGTGAGGAGGTGAGATGAGGAATTGAGGTGTGGTGAGGATTGAGATGATGTGAGGTGAAATGAAGTGTTTGGAGGAGGATGTGAGGTGACAGGTTAGCATGTGACGTGAGGATTTCAGGTTATGTGAGTGAGGTTAAGGGAAGTGAGCTGAGCTGAGGGGTTGAAGAAGTGAGGTGAGGAATTGAGGTGAGGTGAAATGACTGGGTTGAAGTGAGTGACGTGATGTGAGGTGAAGGGAGAAAATGAGGTGAGGTGAGGTGAGGAAGTGAGTTGATGTGAGGTGAGGGACTGAGGGGAGGAACTGAGGAGACCTGAGTGAAGTGTCGTTAGGTGTGAAGGTGAGGTGAGGTGAAGTGAGGTGAGGTGAGGAACTGAGGTGAGGTGAGGTGGGTGAGTTGTGGAATTGAGGTGGGAGGTGAGGTGAGGAGATGAGGTGAGGTGGTGAGGTGAGGAATTGAAGTGAGATGATATGAGTTAGGGTAGATGAAGTGAGTGACTTGAGGTGAGGAACTGAGATGAGGAATTGAGGTGTGGTGAGTGAGCTGACATGAGGTGTGGAGGTGAGGCGAGGTGAGGGGTGTAGTGAGGAGTTAGACGATGTGAGGTGAGTGAGGTGAAGTGAGTAAAAGTTGAGGTGAGTAATTGAGTTGAGGTAAGAGTGAGGTGAGGTGAAGTGAGGAGGTCTCGTGAGGAAGGAAATGGGGTGAGTTGAGGTGAGGTGAGTAATTGAGGTGAGGT
>JAVSCE010010558.1:0-37114 GCA_032199065.1 Smutsia gigantea | reverse complement strand
AGTGCCTCTGTGTCATTACTTATTTTCTGTCTGGTTGATCTGTCCTCGAGTGAGTGGTGTGTTGAAGTCTCCTAAGATGAATGCATTGCTGTCTATTTCCTCCTTTAATTCTGTTAGTATTTGTCTCACATATGCTGGCGCTCCTGTGTTGGGTGCATATATATTTATAATGGTTATATCTTCTTGTTGGACTGACCCCTTTATCATTATGTAATGTCCTTCTTTATCTTTTGCTACTTTCTTCGTTTTGAAGTCTATTTTGTCTGATACAAGTACTGCAACACCTGCTTTTTTCTCTTTGTTGTTTGCATGAAATATCTTTTTCCATCCCTTCACTTTTAGTCTGTGTATATCTTTGGATTTGAGGTGAGTTTCTTGTAGGCAGCATATAGATGGGTCTTGCTTTTTTATCCATTCTGTTACTCTGTGTCTTTTGATTGGTGCATTCAGTCCATTTACATTTAGGGTGATTATTGATAGGTATGTACTTATTGCCATTGCTGGCTTTAGATTCGTGGTTACCAAGGGTTCAAGGGTTGCTTCTTTACTATCTAACAATCTAACTTAACTTTCTTGTTAAGTTATTGTAAACACAGTCTGATGTTTCTTTCTTTCTCTCCCTTCTTATTCCTCCTCCTCCATTCTTTCTATAATAGGTGTTTTATTCTTTGCCTTTAGTTGGTATTTGGATGGTCTGCTTTCTTTGCTATGATTTTTTTTTTTCTGGTGACATCTTTTTAGCCTTAGGTGTGCTTCCCTCTAGAGCAGTCCATTTAAGATATCCTGTAGTGGTGGTTTATGAGAGGCAAACTCTCTTAACTTTCGTTTATCTGGAAATTGTTTAATCCCTTCATCATATTTAAATGATAATCGTGCTGGATACAATATTCTTGGTTCGAGGCCCTTCTGTTTCATAACGTTAAATATATCATGCCATTCTCTTCTGGCCTGTAAGGTTTCTGTTGAGAAGTCTGATGATAGTCTGATGGGTTTTCCTTTGTAGGTGATCTTTTTTCTCTCTCTAGCTGCCTTTAATACCCTGTCTTTATCTTTGATCTTTGCCATCTTAATTATTATGTGTCTTGGTGTTGTCTTCCTTGGGTCCCTTGTGTTGGGAGATCTATGAGCTTCGGTGGACTGCGAGACTACTTCCTTCCCCAGCGAGGGAAAGTTTTCAGCAATTATTTCTTCAAAGACACTTTCAATACCTTTTTCTCTCTCTTCTTCCTCTGGTACTCCTATAATGCGAATATTGTTCCGTTTCGATTGGTCACACAGTTCTCTTAATATTCTTTCATTCCTAGAAATCCTTTTATCTCTCTCTGCCTCAGCTGCTCTGTACTCCTGTTCTCTGTTTTCTATTCCATTAACAGTCTCTCGCATCTCATCCATTCTGCTGTTAAGCCGGTCGATCGCTTGTCTGATTTCTGTATTGTCTTTCCTCAGTTCCCTCACTTCCTCCCTCAGCTCTTGCACATTTCTCTGTAGGTCCATCAGCATGGTTATGACTTCTATTCTAAATTCTTTTTCAGGGAGGCTGTGCATTTCCATCCCTTCAGACTCCCTCTCTGGGGTTGTCTGGTTGATTTTGGTCTGAACCATATTCCTCTGTCTTTTCATGGCTGTAGAATTGGTCACTGGTAGTTGCCACGTATGTCACCTGGGCTCTTTAAGACTTTTAAAAGAGAAAAAAAAAAGGGGGAGAAAAACAGAAGAAAGAAAGAAAGAAAAGAAAAAAAAAAAAAGAAAGAAATGCCCACTGGACGTAGATTCTGTGGGAATGCTGTAGGTGGCGCTATTGCCCCACTATTCCACAGCTGTGACTGCGCCACTCCGCAGGGCCCTTTATCGCTCTGGCAGGGGTGGTAACGAATAGGAGGCTGTTGATCTCAGTGAGAAGTGTAAGTATGGCTACGCTTCCTCAGTCACCAGCTAAGGCGTCTGAAACTCCCCAGGACCTCCAGCCTGCTGGGCTGAGTGTGCTGGGGCGATCCGGCTCCTCCGCTGGGCTCCTGTCTCTTTAAGACCGCTGAAGAAAGTGCGCGCTTTTTTTTTTTCCTTCCCGGGAGCCGGCTGCAAGCACCCTGGTGCGTTCCCGCTCAGATCCTGCCCCTCTGTCTCTCCAATCTCCGCTGCACTGCGCAATGTGGGTCAGCGCTCCCCGCGCAGATCACCAGGGCTGGCTACTTCGCGGGGTGTACTTCCACTCCCTCCCGGCTCTGAATCCTCTCCTCCCGCCGGTGCGCTGGGGTGGGGGAGGGCTCGGGTCCCGCCGAGTCGCGGCTCCGTATCTTACCCACCTCTTAGGGTGCCGAGTCCTCTCGGGTGTAGCTGCACGCTGTGCGCTTTCCTGTGTATTCTCGTCTCTCTTTTAGGAATAGATGTATTTTCTGTGTTTTCGTAGATAAATATAGTGTTGGGAGGAGATTTCTGCCGCCCTGCTCACACCGCCATCTTCCCGGAAGTAAAGCTTATCTTTTATGATCCCTGCCCCCACAATAGAATGAGCCATTACTCCAAGAGCTCTTGATCCATGTAGTGAGGAATTCAAGATCTGAGTGCTAAGTGTGCTTGTTGCTACTGGGATATCAATGCAACCAGAATCTTACAGAAGAGAGAGCTAGGAAATATATATGTCATATAATTAGGTCACATTAATGCCACAAATTCCTATCCAGTACCTATCTGGTCCCACGTGGTTCTTCTTTATATTCACCAATTTCCTATTTCTATCATTCTTTCAGTTAGAATCTGACTCCAAACGACATCAAAATTATTCACTGCTCAATCTTTTAACACAGTTTCAGAACTGTCACACCCATACCAATGTGAAACAAATTTACTGACAAGAGTTCAAGATATGTTTGCAATTTCCTCTTCCCAACCAGACAGAGGGTATAAAGTTAAAATACTGTGTATGAAAGTTACTCATATTAGTTTTGGTTTTTACTCCAATGTGGTTATAGCCCAAATACAGTTGGATTCATTGTTCCTGCTTGCCTTTTAGTGACTCCCCTCATACATAATCACTTAATTTTAACTTTTAAATATATAAAATATTTATTATCAAAGGAGGTAAAACAAGTTATCATTCTGTCCTCTATCTACTTCTTTCTATTCCCCAAAACTGTCACCATTCTGTTATCTTGAATTGTTGGTTGTATGGCATATAACCTGTCTAATTTCATCAAACTATACATTTAATATATCTGTATTTAACGTATATAAATTATACTTAATACAATAAGTCAATTAAAAAATACAACTGACACATATTGAATGGCTACATGACAGGGATTTTTTTCAACAGGGTTCTCTTATTGGGCCCATTTCTAAGAGTCTGTATATTTTCTTCCTTTATTATTCTATATTTCTCCACATTAGTATTAAGGAGAAGAATGGGACAAGTGTACATTCAGACAAAACTGTAACACAGAAAAAAGGTTGTTTATGAAATGTCTGTTTTCTGAGTGCCTCTAACCTTATTCTGTGTCCAATCCAGAAATCGAACAAACATAACCTACATCACACACATACATAAAGCATGTGTACACAAAAAGATTCTGCAAGGATATTTATCTAAATGTTAAAAGCAGCTGTCCTTCGACAGGAAAATTACAGAGGGAGTTTCTACTACTACCTTATTTTTATCTCTAATTTAGAAATGGGAAATAAGTGAAAAGCTCAAATTGTTAAGAATTTGGAACACATTTTCTCTAAGGAAATAATATTTCAATTGTTTTATTCTTAAGGTGCCCATTAAAACTAAAAAACTAAATCTGTAATACTACCAAAATATTAAACATCTATAGAAAACTTGTTCCTGAGAAAAAAAAAGCAATTTTATAGGAAGAAATAATGAATGAATAATAAAGAAATGTGTGTATGGGACTTTACATAACTCAGTGTTCTGCAATATTTGATTCAATAGCAGTATAAGTCATAAAACTGCTAATGTAGTGTAAACAACATGGAAATTAAAGCAGAATATCTTTCCCATTTTTTCAATAATCTAAGAAGCTCAATAAATAAAATGATCTCTTTTCATATACACCTAATGCAAGGGACTATAACATAGACTATTGCCTATGTCTTTTTGTATTACTGGTTTTTACTCTGCCAGGACTGGATATTAAATAAATGCTTGTCACTGACATTAAGCCTTTAACACTTACAAAATACACTGCTCCAAAGCTTCCATGGCCAATTTCTCTGAGATCTGTAAAGAGCTTCTCTGGATCTTCTTTGAAGAAGAGTTCTGCAATTTCAGGGTCCTTCAGGCTGCCCGCTCGGTTAGTTGATGGCATCCTGCTGGGCAATCAGCTGTCTGATTCTAATTTTATACTGCTATCCCAATCCTTGGTTCATCTGTATGAATGAAGCCTCGTTGGCATAAACTATTGTAGAGAAATAAGAAAAGAAAAAGTCAGGAAAAGCAAAAGTTGCTAAGAATAATTAGTATAACATCATTTTCTGACTACACATATAAAATTATCTTCAACCAGGAATTTCACTGAAAAAAAGTGCTGTCTATTAATGCAGTAGTCTTAAACCTGGCTCATCATCACAATCACCTATGCTGCTTTAAACAAAAAAGATTCCCACTATACAAAGTATGTAAGTATACACTATACATACACTTCTAAAAATTAGATACATCGTTATGTCCTGGAAGGCTTTCTGTATCAGTACTTAAAGATTTATCTAACTCTTTTGCAATAAGCTCATCAGCAAAAGAGAGAATATAGTAGGAAGACCATTAAAAACATGCCCAACAACTCAAAATGTACCTATAATGTTTCTAACAACAGGAAGATTCCCATCTATTAATGACCTTCAAATGCAAGAAAATAGGCAATAGATTTAATTCAGTAAGCTTTCTTTTCCTTTCAGATACCACATGGCAGTGTTTAATCAAGTCTAACACAGACATTCCTAAGAAAAATGCAATGGGAGAAAATAATGAAATTAAAATGCATAGATACCTGTTTCCTCCATAATCTGATTCACATTAAAATGTGACCTTATCAAATCTGCTTCATTACATAAGTAGATACACTACAGAATTCCCTGGTGGTTCTGATATCAGTTCCTTTATATCAGATCACCAAATTTTTTAAATGGCTGCCATAAATGAGAGGCTTCAGAACCTGGTTCTAATGAATGACACTGCCTAAATAGGAATCCTGGCAACAATTATTTACCAACTATGAACTTGGGTAGCCTCATTTTCCAAATCTATAAAATGAAAGAAATAACCTACCTCCTAGATTAGCTGTGAGGGTTAAATGAGTTAATCATGTTAAGTTTAGACTAGTGCACAGGCGGAGTAAGTACTACATTGAATGTTAGTTATCATAATCTGCTTAAATTTACCATTTAAAATTAAAAACTCCAAAATTGATTTCATTACACTCATAAGGGAAAATAAAGCTCTAGCCAGTTCTTTCCATGCCCAAAGCATATTTTTTTAATTTTTAAATGTTTAAAATTTTTTAATTTAAAAAATTATTTAAACTAAAGAGAATTTTTAAAGCTGCTCTCATTTTTAGTGAAGTCAACTGAACCAACTATAATGCTTGTTATTAAACTTCTAACTACATAAAACACATTCACGTATCTTTTGTACCTCCCTAAATTAATACTACATTGCAGTAAAAACTCAAATTAGTAGTTTGTATTCCTTTCTAACATATTTTCAAGGCTGCCCCATATACTACACTTTTACCAATCTCTCTGCCCTGGAAGTTCCCTGGAACAGTGCTTCAATTACAATTCTTCCAAGAATATGTGACAATAGGAAAGTCACTTAACTTATCACTTCTAAAATGAGGAGATTGAACTAAATTCTATATAAAGTGTTACTATTCAATTAACATACCTGTGAAAAACAAAAAGACTTCTATGTTACTTAAGACCTTATTTAAGAACTTTGAATGATCAAATTATAATACCTTTATTACAAACATTATTTTACATAAAATTTTGTAGCTACTTTCATGATTTGCATCTTCTCTTCTATCTGCCTAAAAAATTCCCATACAAAATCCTTCAAAATTTAGATTAAAGTAATGTTTGTGAATTTTAAATCCAGTAGGACGAGCTTGTCACTCTCCCTTCAGGTTCCAAAACATCCTTCATCATTTACTATACCACAATTATCTCTCTCCCCTAGACAACTAGGCACAATGTGACTCATTCACCTTTACATTACTTCTCTACATCCTACACACTACCTCTTACAGTTAATATGCAAACATGTGTTGGACTAAAAGAATACTTAATATTTCTCCCTACAGCCCCTTTAAAAATGCTTTCACTTCCACAAATATTTACTGAAGAGTATACATCAGATTATGATACACAAAATATTAAAGTTGATAACAGAGAAATAGAGCAAATTAATAAGGTTACCATCCTCTAGAAAATCAGAGAAACAAGAAATAAGGAGGGAATTGAAATATATGCTGTACCAAATAGCAAAAGAGAAGAAAAAATTATTGTTATCACTAGAATAAAATAGTGCAAGTAAATCAATAATCTGAGAGTTCAGAAACAAACCCATGTATGTGTATCTTGAGATTTAGCATATGATTAGAGAAGAAATAAATATTGAGAAAATAGAGAACCCATTTGAAAAACATTTTAAGATTATATCCTTAGCACATATCTTATATAAATATAACCAGTAAATGGCTTAGAGGCACCTCAAATTAATGAGGGAAAAGGATTTGATAAAATAAGTGTTGTTGGGAAACCCAAATAACTACTGGAAAATAATAAAGTAACACCATTTCTGAAACTAAACCTCAGAATTAAATATGGGTCAGAAACACAGATGTTAAAAAATGAAACTATACAAGTACTAGAAGGAAATATGAGAAAGTTCCTCTGTAATTATGCAATCAGGAAACTTTGCTAACAATGATCCAAATACAAAACAAGTAAGGAAAAATACTGACATATTAAACAATATAAAAAAAAGAAAACTTGGGCAGAGGGACCATGGAAAAAGACACTCCAAGCAAACAGCCAAGTAATAAACTTGGAGAAAATGTTCAAACCTTATATTTTAAAAGGTTAAGATCCCTAATATGTAAAAACTTTCAAAGAAGCAAAGAAAAAAGACAACTTGATATCTTTAATATGTAGAGCTTCTAAAAACAGCAAAGCAAAACAAAAATAAAAAAACCCCAACTGGCAGAGATATGGGTAGTTCATACAATTAAAAACAAACAATAAAAAATTAAATATATGGAAATGTTCAAAATTACTCAAAATAAGAGAAATACAAATTAAAAACTATACTGAGTTTTGATTTTGTATCTGTCAGAATGACAAAAATTCACCACGTTTGCAGCACTGAAAAATTCACCACAGACAGTGGGCTGGGAGGGAAACATGCCCTCTCATAGTAGTAGTGGTAATGCAAAACAGCACAAACCCCATGAAGAAAAATCTAACAAAATCTGGAAAATTCATATATGTACTTACCATTTCACAAAAAAATCCCACTTTAGGAAATCCATAAACCAAAGATACTTACAGACTATATAAGAAATGATAAATGTGCAAGGTGGTGAACTTAAAACTCATTACATTGCTGAAGGTAGTGTAAAACGGTACAACTATTTTGGAAAACTCTTTAACAGATGTTTATCAAGTTAAATAAACATTTACTATGATAGAGCAAGTCCTTAACTAGTTATCATTTACTCAAAAGAAATTAAAACACAGGCACACAAGAAGTTGTACACAGCAGCTTTATTCATAATGGCCAAAACTGAAAATACTACAAATGTCTATCAGTAAATAAATGTATTATACAATTATGGTATATTCACACAATGAAATATTACTCATAGTAATAAAAAGGAATAGAATACTGATACATGGCAGCAACACAGATGACTATGGAAAGCATTATGGTCAGCCAAGGCCAGAAACAAAATAGTACATACTTATATGATTTCCCTAAGTTCTCTAACAGGCAAAATTTGTCTAAAGTGATAGATCTATGGTTGCCTGGGGATAGTAGGGAGCAGAAAAGGAGAAGTGATTAAACAGGAGCCATAGGAAGTTCACAGGATGATAGCATGTTCTACATATTAATTGGTTAGTGAATTATATAAGTGTACACTTGTCAAAACTCCAACTGTACACTTGTGGATGCATTTACTGTATGTAAGTTATACCTCACTTATACATATATAGTGCAAACTTATGAACAAAGTATGGAAGGATATATATTGAAATGCTAGTATTTCTCTCTTAAGATAAGTAGGGCTATGAAGAGCATTATCTGTTAGCCGAGACATCTGTAATACCTAAATTTTTGTAGCAATCACTTTCATAATTTTAAGAAATTTTACTGTAAATTTGAGAAAAATAAAATAGAATATTTTTAAAACCACAACATACTCTGATTAGGGAGACCTGTCCAAACGCATATTAGCAGATTTTTTTAATCCACAAAAGACTAACGATTTAAAATATTTCTATGTCAAAAAATTTGAGTCAAACACAAACACGGAAACATCCAGATTAAGCATTAACAGGTAATATGCCTTAAATATACACATATCATTCGAATCACTCAGAAAGTACCTAATCCACCAATATATAAATGGCCAAAGGATATCAACATTCCATAAACAGGTAATATAAATAATTGGGAAGAGAAGTCAAAACCTGAAGTATAATGGGTATGTATAGTCATGAGTTTTCTGATTCCATTTTCCTCTACCTCCTGGCTTTGACCTAAGAGTTGCCTGAGCAACTATTTGATAGTGCTGATGAAAACAAAACCCTTAAAAGGAATCCCCCTCCGTTGTCCCAAAGGGGACCCTGTTATCTGGAGATTGTGAGGAAATATGCCGTTTTTTTTTCTTTTCTTTTTTCTCTCAGCCATAGAATTTCAGTGCCACAGCAAAAGAAACATGCTGTGAGAAAAACCTCTCTCTCTGGTCAAAAAAACTAGGAAACAGGACCTCTGTCGTCCAAAAAGTATAAGGGGAATTGACATTATGTTTTTTTTTTCCTTTTCTCTCTCCTTTCTGCACTTTATGTATGGACAGCCCCAGTTATGGGGGAACTGTACAATGCAGAAGTCTACAGGCGTCTGTGTCTTTCTGATCAAAGTAACAGGGAAAAGGCCACTGGAAACTGAACAGTATGGGGGAAATCATGGAGAAGAAAAGAGCTGGAAAAGAGATCGCTATTCTGGGTATAAAGTAATACAAACAACAATTTGTGTTTATTTAAAATAGACTCAGAAAGTATAGCAAAAGCTATGAGAAAGAGAACTAGTAATGTATGATATATACTACTGCCTACGTCTTAAACTATCACTGAGAGACACAACACAGGGCAAATAAAAAGAGGACAGGGGAACTTTTGAAAATACATCTGGTATTAGAACCACCACCCACAGAAAGTGAGACACAATGTGTCATCTACACTGGTTGGTGTTTGCTAAAACAAACAAATGAACCTTTTCCAGAAGATGCAAACATGACTCAGAAATGACAATATCATATTCAAAATGGCCAGACTAAAATAAAAATTTACTCCACATGCTAAAACAAACAACAAGCACACAAGCACACACAACTGGAAAATGTGATAAATTATCATGGGAAAGAAAGGACAGATGCCTATTTTGAGATGCCTCATGTTGGAATTATCACATAAAGACTTTAAAGCAGCTATTAAAACCATAGTAAATGCAGTAATGGTTAACACTCTTGAACAAATTGGAAAGACTTAAGTTCTTAGCAGAAAAATAAAAGCTATAAAAAGAGATCCACATGGAAAAATTTAGAACTGCAAAATATAATTACCAGAAATTACAAAAGAAATTGCATGGGCTCAACCACTGACCAGAGATGATAGAACAGTCAGTAAACTTAAAGATAACAGAGCAACAGAAAGTGTCTCCACTGAAGAAAAGATAGGAAAAAACACTGGAAAAAATACGTCCTTAGAAACTTGTGAGACACTTCAAATGGTCTAAATTTCACATTATAGGTGTTATATAAAGGATAAGAAATATTAGTTTTTTCATATACATATTTTTATTTTGCTATTATTAACGTGCAATTACATGAGCAATATTATAGTTACTAGATTCCCCCTATTATCAAGTCCCCACCACATACTCCATTACAGTCACTGTCCATCAGTGAAGCAAGATGCCACAGAATCACTACTTGTCTTCTCCATGTTATACTGCCTTCTACATATCCCCCCACTGCTAGATTATGTGTGCTAATCGTAATACCCCTTTTTCCCCCTTATCCCTCCATTCCCACCCATCTTTTCCAGTCCCTTTGCCTTTTGTAACTGTTAGTCCATTCTTGCGTTCTGTGAGTCTGCGGCTGTTATCTTCCTTCAATTTTTCCTTTGTTCTTATACTCCACAGATGAGTGAAATCATTTGATACTTGCCTTTCTCCGCCTGGCTTATTTCACTGTGCATAATACCCTCTAGCTCCATCCATGTTGTTGCAAATGGTAGGATTTGTTTTCTTCTTCTGGATGAATAATATTCTATTGTGTATATGTACCACATCTTCTTTATCCATTCATCTACTGATGGACACTTAAGTTGCTTCCATTTCTTGGATATTGTAAATAGTGCTGCGATAAACATAGGGGTGCATATGTCCTTTTGAATCTGAGAAGTTGTATTCTTTGGGTAAATTCCAAGGAGTGGGATTCCTGGGTCGAATGGTATTTCTATTTTGAGTTTTTTGAGGAACCTCCATATTGCTTTCCACAATGGTTGAACTAGCTTAAATTCCCACCAGCAGTGTAGGAGGGTTCCCCTTTCTCCACACCCTCGCCAGCATTTCTTGCTCTTAGTCTTTCGGATGGTGGCCATCCTAACTGGTGTGGGGTGGTATCTCATTGTGGTTTTAATTTGCATTTCTCTGATGATTAGCGATGTAGAGCATCTTTTCATGTGCCTGTTGGCCATCTGAATTTCTTCTTTGGAGAAGTGTCTGTTCAGCTCCTCTACCCATTTTTTAATTCGGTTATTTGCTTTTTGTTTGTTGAGGTGCATAAGCTCTTTATATAATTTGGATGTCGACCCTTATCACGTATGTCATTTATGAATATATTCTCCATACCGTAGGATGTCTTTCTGTTCTATTGATGGTGTCCTTTGCTGTACAGAAGCTTTTTAGTTTGATATAGTCCCACTTGTTCATTTTTGCTTTTGTTTCCCTTGCCAGGGGAGATATGTTCATAAAGAAGTTACTCATATTTATGTCCAAGAGATTTTTGCCTATGTTGTCTTCTAACAGTTTTACGGTTTCATGAATTACATTCAGGTTTTCCATCCATTTTGAGTTTACTTTTCTGTATGGAGTTAGACAATAATCCAGTTTCATTCTCTTACATGTAGCTGTCCAGTTTTGCCAACACCAGCTGTTGAAGAGGCTCTCATTTCCCCATTGTATATCCATGGCTCCTTTACCATATATTAATTGAACATTTATGCTTGGGTTTATATCTGGGCTCTCTAGTCTATTCCATTGGTCTATGGGTCTGTTCTTGTGCCAGTATCAAATTGTCTTGATTACTGTGGATTTATTTGTAGCAGAGCTTGAAGTCAGGGAGCATAATTACCCCCACTTTATTCTTCCTCCTCAGGATTGCTTTGGCTATTCGGGGTCTTTTGTGGTTCCATATGAATTTTAGAACAATTTGCTCTAGTTCATTGAAAAATGCTGTTGGTATTTTGATGGGGATTGCATTGAATCTGTAGATTGCTTTAGGCAGCATGGCCATTTTGACAATTTGATGTCTTCCTTGGGTGCCTTGTGCTGGGAGATCTGTGCATCCCCATGGCTTGAGAGACTATCTCCTTCCCTAGATTGGGGAAGTTTTCAGCAATTACCTCCTCAATGACACTTTCTATCCCTTTTTCTCTCTCTTCTTCTTCTGGTACCCCTATTTTGCAATAATTGTTCCGTCTGGATTTCCCACACAGTTCTCTCAATATTCTTTCATTCTTAGAGATTCTTTTCTCTCTTTGTGCCTCAGCTTCTTTGTATTCCTCTTCTCTAATTTCTATTCCATTTACCATCTCTTCTATTACATCTAATCTGCTTTTAAATCCCTCCATTGCATGTTTCTTTTCAGATATGGAATTTCTTAGTAATTGAATCCCCATCTTAAATTCATTCCTGAGTTATTGAATATTTTTCTCTACCTCCATAAGCATGTTTATGATTTTTATTTTGAATTCTCTTTCAGGAAGATTGGTGAGTTCAGTTTCCTTTGGTCCCTTTTCTGTGGTTTCTGAGATTTTCGTCTGAGCCATGTTCTTTTCATGTTTCATATTTCTGTGTGGTGCCCTCTACTGCCCAGAAACTCCAGTCCTGAAGCTGCTCAGCCCCTAGAGTGAGGTTTGGGGTCGTAGGGGAGCGGAGCTGGTGCCTGGGGGGAGGAATGATCTGTTTCCTGATTCTCATCTGCCCTGCCTGTCTCCAGTATCAGAGCCAGTGGGCTGAGCACACAAGTGTAAGCCTATGTGCTTGGTGTCTCTAGCTGTTGTAGAGTAGCCTCCCTCTGGCTGGCCTGACGCCAGAGCAGTGACTGCCGGTTTGTAAGCCAGTGCCGACAGGCCAGGAGGAAGGTTTGGCAGGCTGTGTGTCACAGTGGGAGGCCTCAGAGCTAAGTAGCCAGCCAGGGGGGTGGAGCACCTGAAGCTCCCCAAAGTTCGCAATCTGCCTGGGTGAGTGTGCCCAGACAACCTTGTCCCCATATCCCTTCCCCCGCGAAGCAAGCTCTATGCAAACACTGCCCCTTCAGCAGCCCTCTCGCTGCTAGGAAGCCTGTCAGACCTCCTGCCTTACCCTTGTCCCAGAGTGGCCGGGTGTGAATGCCATCCTTCACAAAAGGCCAGAATCTGTCTCTCAAGCACTCTGCCTGTCCAGCTCCCCATCCTCCAGAGCACCACACACTAGGTTTCTGCTCACAAAGCAGATCTCCAGGGCTAGGTGTTCAGCAGTCCCAGGCTTCCACCCTCTCCCCAGCTCTGTTTCTCTTCCTCCCGCCGGTGAGCTGGGATGAGGGAAGGGCTCGGGTCCCGCCAGATCAAGGCTTCGTACGCTACCCTGTTTTGTGAGGTCTGCTCGGCTTGTGAGGTCTCTATACAGTCTGGTGCAGCCTTCTTTCCTGTTGCTGTTTTAGGGTTAGTTGTATTAACTATATTTTCACAATATCTGTGGTTTTGGGGGAGTTCTCTGTCTCACCTTTCACACCGACATATTGCATCCTGAAACATTAATTTTTTTAGAGAAAAGAATTCTTACTAAAAGCAGAAGAGATCCCAGATTTGACAAAAACATAAATTTAGAGTTTCAAGATGCTCAGCAAGCCCCAAACAGAGCAAATTCAAAAAGCTTAGGCCCGATAAGGCCTAAACATGTCATAATGCTAAAATGCAAAGATAAACCACAATTTGAATGATTACAAATTTCTCATACACTACAATGGAGGCCACAGAATGTTGAATAATATCTTTCAGGTGAGGAAAGGAAAGAACTGCCAACCCAGAACAGAATCCTTTATCTAAGCAAAAGTCTACTGGAATGAATGCAAAGAGAGAGAGAGAGAGAGAGAGAGAAAGACTTAGAAATGAAGGAAAAAAAGAGAATCTGACCTCCATTAACGGAAATGTAAAATATTAAACAAAAGAAAGCTGAGGACATATTAATACCACAAAAAATATTCAGAGCTTCAGAGCTACGAAAATTACAAGGAGTAAAGAGGGACATTACATAATGTTATGATTCCATTAATCAAATTCTAAATGTATACTACCTGACAAAACAGCTTCAAATTACATGAAGCAAAAATTGATACAACTGAAAAGAGAAGACAAGTCTGTAACTCTACCACCATAGAACAACACTATAAACCAACATGACCTAATGACATTCTAGTATATAATCTGCCAACAATAGAATGTACATTCTTTCCAAGTATGCATATGACATTCACAGTTAGATCATATTCTGGGCCATAAACTAATCTTAACAAGTGAAAAAACTTCAATTCATACAAAAAGTTTTCTGGCCAGAGTATAATAACCTTAAAATGAGTAACAAACAGTTTAAAAAAAAAAAACCTCAAGTTTGGAAACTAAATACAGTAACCCATGGGTCAATAAAGACAGTTCAAGGAAAAAGAGAAAAAAATATGAATTGTGTGAAAATAAAAATATAACATAAAATTTATAGGATTCTTACAGAGAAATTAAGGCACTAAATCACAGTAGAAAAAAGCCTCCAATCAATAATCAAACTCCAATCTTAAAAATGTGGAAAGAGAAAAGCAAATAATACCAAAACTAAATATAGAAGGAAATACTAAAGAACAGAATAGAAATCAGTGAAACTAGACAACAAAATCAGTAAAATCAAAATATAGTTCTTTGCAGGGAAAAAAGGTCAATAAAACTGAAAGAACTCTGCCAAGCTAACCAAAGAAAACAAGAGCAAACTACCAAAAAGAGGGGATATTACTATATTCTTTAAGGTATTAAAAGGATAAGGAAATACATGAACAGCTCTAATCTCATAGATTTGACAAAATAGATGAAATAGGCAAATTACATGGTAGTTATAAACTACCAAAACCCAGTCAAGAAGAAATAGATAGCTACCTCCTCCACAAACCTGACAAACTGTAGCAGCTGAGGTTCAGACCCCAAAGAGGCACCGGCTTCCACTGCCTCAGCCCCTACAGCATGGCCCTGAGCGCACTGCCGCAAAAAAGAACAAGACCACCCACACGGTGACAGCAGGGGTGTCTGGGGCAGGGGCCGCAGCAGAGGGTATGGGACATATGGTGGCGCAGACTGGAGACCTGGCTGAGTTGAGTGGGGAAATTGTCACTGGGTGGTGCAGTATCCTCAGAGGAGGCCATGTCTAACGGGGTTTACCCACTGTTCAACACTCCCAATGGAGCAGTGAAGCTGACGGTATAAAGCACACCTCTGGTGGACTTCCTGATTGCAGCTGGAGGATTCCACATCTATAATCCCAGAAGTAATGACTGGTTACTGCCTGAACCATACTGGCTTTGAGGCCTTGAACCCACAAGTAATTCAGCTCATCTTCCTAGCTGCCCATAAACTCATCTCAGGTATTTCCCATGATGCCCTGCAGTGCCACAAAATGAAGGGCACATCCTCTGGCTGCTCCGAAAGCAAAAGCAAAGGCAGCAATTACACTCAACCATAAGGGACTTAACCCCTGCCCTCACTGAGTATGACCAGTGTAATGAAGCCACACTACTGACAGGATTGGATTAAAGATGGCGGCGTGACAGGTGAGACAGAGGACTCCTGCCCAAAGCACATATAATACAAAAATATGATTAATACAATTAATCCTGAAAGAGCAACAGGGAAGAAGACTGCACAAGATCACATATACCCGGAGAAAAGAAAAGACCTCACGGAACAGGGTAACATACCAAAGCCATATCCTGGAGCGACCCAAGCTCTTCCCCCACCCCAGCTCAGCGGCAGAAGGAAGAGAAACTGCGCAGGGAAGGAGTGGAAAGCTAGGACTGCTGAACACCTAGCCCTGGAGATCTCCTCTGGGAGGACACACATACATTGCATGGTGCTCAGGTGATTAGCGGGCTTGGAAAGCTAAGACACAAGGAACACCTGCAGAGACTGAGATTTCAGCTGCTTATGGAAAACAGGGATCCATCTCTGGCAGCTCTGGAACAAAGAAAGGTGGGCAGTCTGAGAGACTTCCCCACAGCGAGAGGGCTCCTAAAGGGGCAAGGATTGCACAGGTCTTACTGCTCAGGAGGAAGGACAGGTAGACAAAATTGTCCAGGCACACTCTCCCCGGCATGTTGGGAACTTTCAAGAGCTTCAGACGCTCCATTTCCTGGAGGGCTATGCAGTTCCAAGGCCCCCCACTGTGATTCACAGTCTGACCCACAAACCGGCAACCCCTGCCCTGATGTCAGGCCAGCCAGAGGGAACCTACTTCTACAGGAGTTACAAACACAGAGCATAGAGGCTTACACCTGTGTGTTCGGCCCACTGGTTCTGGCAGTGGAGACAGGCCTAACAGCCAGGAAGGAGGAAACAGCTCTTTCCTTCCCCCAGGCACCAGCACCGCTCCCATGCGACCCCCAAAATCACTCCACAGACTGATCAGCTCCAGAGAGTAGACCTTCTGGGAATTAGAGGGTGCCACATACAAATGTGAAACGTCAAAGGAACCTGATTCAAACCAAAATCACAAAACAAACAAACAAAAAAAAAAACACAAAAAGGCTCAAGTGAACATGACCTCACCAATCTTCCTGAAACAGATTTCAAAATAAAAATCATAAACATGCTCATGGAGGTACAGAAAATATTCAAGAACTCAAGAATGAATTCAGGACAAAGATCCAATAATTACAGAATACAATGGGGGGATTAAAAAGCAGATTAGATATGGTGGAGGAGACAATAAATGAAAAACAAATTAAAGAAGAGGACACAAAGAGGCTGAGGCACAGAGTGAAAAAAGGATCACTATGAATGAAAGAATATTAAGAAAACTGTGTGACCAATCCAAACGGAACAATATTCCTATTATAGGGGGCCCAGAAGAAGAGAGAGAAAAAGGGAAAGAGTCTTTGAGGAAGAAATTGCTGAACACTTCCCCAACCTGGGGAAGGAGATGGTCTCTCAGGCCATGGAGGTGCACAGATCTCCCAACACAAGGGACCAAAGGAAGACAACACCAAAACATATAATTAAAATGACAAAGATCAAGGATAAAAACAGAGTATTAAAAGCAGCCAGAGAGAGAAAAAAGATCACATACAAAAGAAAACCCATCAGACTATCATCAGACTTCTCAACAGAAACCTTACAGGCCTGAAGAGAATGGCATAATATATTTAAAGTAATGAAACAGAAGGGGCTTGAACCAAGAATACTGTATCCAGCACGATTATCATTTAAATTTGAGGGAGGAATTAAACAATTCCCAGACAAGCGAAAGCTGAGGGAATTTGCCTCCCACAAACTATCTCTACAGTGTATTTTGGAGGGACTTCTATAGATGAAAGTGTTACTAAGGCTAAATATCTGTCTCCAGAGATAATAAAACCACAGTAAAGAAAGTAGAACAGTTAATTATTAAGCAAATGCAAAATTAAATCAACTACCCCAAAGTCAGTCATGAGATAAACAAAGAGTACTCAATATGATACCTACTATATAAAGAATGGAGGAGGAAGAAAAAGGAGGAGGAAAAGAAAAAAAGAACCTCTAAATTGTGTTTGCAATAGCATACTAAGTGAGTTAAGTTAGACTCTTATATACTAAGAAAGTTACCCTTGTACCTTTGGTAACCACGAATCTAAGGCCTGCAATGGAAATAAGTATACATATATCCATATTCACCCTAAATATAAACGGTCCGAATGCACCAATCAAAAGACATACAGTCACTGAATGGATAAAAAAACAAGACCCATCTATACACTGCCTATGAGACACTCACTTCAATCCCAAAGCCATACACAGACTAAAAGTGAAGGGATGGAAAAAGATGTCTCATGCATCTAATAGGGAGAAAAAAGCAAGAGTTGCAGTACTTGTAACAGGCAAAATAGACTTCAAAACAAAGAAAGTCCCAAGAGATGAAGAACATTACAAAATGATAAAAGGGTTAATGCAACAAGAAGATATAACCATTATAAATATCTATGCATCCAACACAGGAGCACCTACATATGTGAAACAAATACTAACAGAATTAAAAGGGGATATAGAATGCAATGCATTCATTCTAGGAGACTTCAACACTCCAGGCACTCCAAAGGACATATCAACCAGACAGAAAATAAGTAAGGAGATAGAGCCAATGAACAACACATTAGAACAGATGGACCTAACACAGAAGTCTACACCCAAAAGCAACAGGACACACATTCTTCTCTGGTGCACATGGATGATTTCCAAAAACACATCATATACTAGGCCACAAAAAGAGCATCAGTAAATTTAGAAGGACTGAAATTGTACCAACCTGTTTCTCAGACCCCAAAGGTATGAAACTAGAAATAAATTAAACAAAGAAAATGAAAAACCCCACAAAAACATGGAGGCTTCATAACATGCTCCTAAATAACCAATGAATCAATGACCAAATAAAAACAGAGATCAAGCAATATATGGAGACAAATGACAACAATAATTCAACACTGCAAAATCTGTGGGATGCTGCGAAGGCTGTGTTAAGAGGGAAGTATATTGCAATACAGGCCTACCTCAGGAAAGAACAATCCCATATGAACAGTCTAAACTCACAATTAACGACACTCAGAAAAGAAGAACAAATGAGGTCCAATATCAGTAGAAGGAGGGACATAATACAGATTAGAGCAGAAATAAATAAAATGGAAAAGAATAAAACAATTGAATCAATGAAAGCAGGAGCTGCTTCTTTAAAAAAATTAAGTAGATAAACGTTCACCAGACTTACCAAGAAAAAAAGTCTAAATATATAAACAAAATCAGAAATGACAAAGGAAAAATCACTACAGACACCACAGAAATACAAAGAATTATTAGAGAATACTATGAAAAACTATATGCTAACAAACTGGAAAACCTAGAAGAAATGGACAACTTTCTAGAAAAATACAACCTTCCAAGGCTGACCCAGAAAGAAACAGAAAATCTGAACAGACCAATTACCAGCAACAAAATTGAACTGGTACTCAAAAAACTACCTAAGACCAAATCCTTGGACCACATGGTTTCCCTACTGAATTTTATCAAACATTTAGGGAAGACCTAATACGCATTCTCCTTAAAGTTTTCCAAAAAGTAGAAGAGGAGGTAATACTCCCAAAGTTATTCTACGAGGCCAGCATCACTCTAATACGAAAACCAGCCAAAGACACCACAAACACAAAAAAATTACAGACAACTATCCCTGATGAACACAGATGCAAAAATACTCAAAAAAATATTAGCAAACCAAATTCAAAAATACATCAAGAGGATCATCCATCATGATCAAGTGCGACTCATCCCAGAGATGCAAGAATGGTACAACATTCGAAAACCCATCAATATCATCCACCACATCAACAAAAAGAAGGACAAAACCACATAATCATCTCCATAGATGTTGAAAAAGCATTCGACATTATTAAACATGCAATCATGAAAAAAACTCTCAACAAAATGGGTATAGAGGGCAAGTACCTCAACATACTAAAGGCCATATATGACAAAACTACAGCCAACATTAGACATAACAGGGAGAGACTGAAAGCTTTTCCTTTAAGATCAGGAACAAGACAAGGATGCCCACCTTCCCCACTTTTTTTCTGTGTGTGTGTGTGTGTGTGTGTGTGTGTGTGTGTGTGTGTGCATGGAAAGTTTTATTACAATAAACATGTTCATTTTCTCAAAATCAACTTTAAATTTAACTTCAATTTTTTTAATAATTTATTTTCGTACCATTATTCTACAATTACATGTGCAATATTATGGGTATTAAACTACCCCTTCATCATGTCCTCCCCACCAATCCCATTACAGTCACTGTCCATCAGCGTAGTGAGATGCTATAGAATCACTACTTGTCTTCCCTGAGTTGTACAGCCCTCCGCGTGCCCCCCCAACATTACATCTGCTAATCATAATGCCCCCTTTTTCCTCTTATCCCTCCCTTCCCACCCATCTTCCCCAGTCCCTTTCCTTTCCCATTGGTAACTATTAGTCCGTTCTTGGGTTCTGTGAGTCTGCTGCTGTTTTGTCCCTTCACTTTTTTTCTTTGTTCTTATACTCCACATTTGAGTGAAATCATTTGATACTCGTCTTTTTTGGCTTGGCTTATTTCACTGAGCATAATACCCTCTAGCTCCATCCATGTTGTTGCAAATGGTAGGATTTGTTTTCTTCTTATGGCTGAATAATATTCCATTGTGTATATGTACCACACCTTCTTTATCCATTCATCTACTGATGGACACTTAGGTTGCTTCCATTTCTTGGCTATTGTAAATAGTGCTGCGATAAACATAGGGGTGCATCTGTCTTTTTCAAACTGGGCTGCTGCATTCTTAGGGTAAATTCCTAGGAGTGGAATTCCTGGGTCAAATGGTATTTCTATTTTGAGTTTTTTGAGGAACCTCCATACTGATTTCCACAATGGTTGAACTAATTTGCAGTCCCACCAGCAGTGTAGGAGGGCTCCCTTTTCTCCACATCCTCGCCAACATTTGTTTTTGTTTGTGTTTTGGAAGTTAGCCATTCTCACTGGTGTGAGGTGATATCTCATTGTGGTTTTAAATTGCATTTTTCTGATGATTAGCCATGTGGAGCATCTTTTCATATGCCTGTTGGCCATCTGAATTTCTTCTTTAGAGAACTATTTATGTCCTCTGCCCATTTCTTAATTGGATTATTTGTTTTTTCATTGTTAAGGTGCGTGAGTTCTTTATATATTTTGGATGTCAACCCCTTATTGGATATGTCATTTATGAATATATTGTCCCATACTGTAGGACCTCTTTTTGTTCTACTGATGGTGTCCTTTGCTGTACAGAAGCTTTTCAGCTTGATATAGTCCCACTTGTTCATTTTTGCTTTTGTTTCCCTTGCCCGGGGAGATATGTTCATGAAGGAGTTGCTCATGTTTATGTCCAAGAGATTTTTGCCTATGTTTTTTTCTAAGAGTTTTATGGTTTCATGACTTACATTCAGGTCTTTGATCCACCTTGAGTTTACCTTTGTGTATGGGGTTAGACAGTAGCCCAGTTTCATTCTCTTACATGTAGCTGTCCAGTTTTTCCAACACCAGCTGCTGAAGAGGCTGTCATCTCCCCATTGTATATCCAAGGCTCCTTTTTCAAATATTAATTGACTGTATATGTTTGGGTTAATGTTTGAATTTTCTATTCTGTCCCACTGAGCTCTGGGTCTGTTTTTGTGACAATACCAAATTGTCCTGATTACTGTGTCTTTGTAGTAGAGCTTGAAGTCAGGGAGCGTGATTCCCCCTGTTTTATTCCTCCTTCTCAGGATTGCTTTGGCTATTCGGGGTCTTTTGTGGTTCCATATAAATTTTAGAATTATTTGTTCCAGTTCATTGAAGAAAGCTGTTGGTAGTGTGATAGGGATTGCATTGAATCTGTAGATTGCTTTAGGTAGTACAGCCATTTTGACAATATTGATTCTTCCTAGCCAAGAGCATGGGATGCATTTCCATTTGTTAGTGTTCTCTTTAATTTCTCTTAGGAGTGTCTCGTAGTTTTCAGAGTACAGGTCTTTCACTTTCTTCGTTAGGTTTATTCCTAGGTATTTTATTCTTTTGGATGCAATTGTGAATGGAATTGTTTTTCTCATTTCTCTTTCTGTTAGTTCATCGTTAGTGTATAGGAAAGCAACCGATTTCGGTGTGTTAATTTTGTATCCTGCAACTTTGCTGAGTTCAGATGTTAGTTCTAGTAGTTTTGGAGTCTTCAGGGTTTTTTATGTACAGTATCATGTCATCTGCAAATAGTGACAATTTGACTTCTTCTTTACCAATCTGGATGCCTTGTATGTCTTTGTTTTGTCTGATTGCCGTGGCTAGGACCTCCAGTACTATGCTGAATAACAGTGGAGAGAGTGGGCATCCTTGTCTTGTTCCCGATCTTAGATGAAAAGCTTTCAGCATCTCACCGTTAACTATGATGTTAGCTGTAGGTTTGTCATATATAGCCTTCATGATGTTGAGGTACTTGCCATCTATACCCATTTTGTTGAGTTTTAATCATGAATGCATGCTGAATTTTGTCAAATGCTTTTTCAGCATCTATGGAGATGATCATGTGGTGGATGATGTTGATGGATTTTCGAATGTTGTACCATCTTTGCATCCCTGGGATGAATCCCACTTGATCATGGTGTATGATCCTCTTCACGTATTTTTGCATTTGGCTTGCTAATATTTTGTTGAGTATTTTTGCATCTACATTCACCAGGGATATTGGTCTGTAATTTTCTTTTCTGGCGAGGTCTTTGCCCACTTTTGGTATTAGAGTGATGCTGGCTTCATAGAATGAGTTTGGAAGTATTTCCTCTTCTATTTTTTGAAAAACTTTAAGGAGAATGGGTGTTATTTCTTCTCTATATGTCTGGTAGAATTCAGAGGTGAATCCATCTGGTCTGGGGGTTTTGTTCTCAGGTAGTTTTTTGATTACTGATTCAATTTCGTTGCTGGTGATTGGTCTGTTTGGTTTTTCTGTTTCTTGCTGGGTCAGTTTTGGAAGGTTGTATTTTTCTAAGAAGTTGTCCATTTCTTCTAGGTTTTCCAGCTTGTTAGCATATAGATTCTCACAATATTCTCTTATAATTCTTTGTATTTCTGTGGGGTCTGTCGTTATTTTTCCTTTCTCATTTCTGATTCTATTTATGTGTGTAGATTCTCTTTTTCTCTTAATAAGTCTGGCTAGGGGTTTATCTATTTTGTTTATTTTTTCAAAGAGCCAGCTCTTGGTTTTATTGATTTTTTTCTATTGTTTTATTCTTCTCAATTTTATATATTTCTTCTCTGATCTCTATTATGTACCTCCTTCTGGTGACTTTGGGCCTCATTTGTTCTTCTTTTTCCAATTTCAGTAATTGTGTCTTTAGACTATTCATTTGGGAATGTTCTTCCTTCTTTAAATAGGCCTGGATTGCAATGTACTTTCCTCTTAGAAATGCCTTTGCTGCGTCCCACAGAAGCTGTGGCTTTGTGTTGTCATTGTCATTAGTCTCCATATATTCTTTGATTTGGTCGTTAACCCATTGATTAGTTAGGAGAACGTTGTTAAGTCTCCATGTATTTGTGAGCCTTTTTGATTTCTTTCTAAAATTTATTTCTAGTTTTATACCTTGGTGATCTGAGAAGTTGGTTGGTAGGATTTCAATATTTTTGAAATTACTGAGGTTCTTTTGTGGCCTAGTATGTGGTCTATTCAGGAAAATGTTCCATGTGCACTTGAGAAGAATGTGTATCCTGTTGCTTTTGGGTGTAGAGTTCTGTAGATGTCTGTTAGGTCCATCTGTTCTAGTGTGTTGTTCAGTGCCTCTGTGTCTTTACTTATTCTCTGTCTGGTTGATCCATCCTTTGGAGTGAGTGATGTGTTGAAGTGTCCTAAAATGAATGTAGTGCTGTCTATTTCCTCCTTTAATTCTGTTAGTATTTGTTTCACATATGCTGGTGCTCCTGTGTTGGGTGCATATATATTTATAATGGCTATATCTTCTTGTTGGACTGACCCCTTTATCATTATGTAATGTCCTTCTTTATCTCTTGCTACTTTCTTCGTTTTGAAGTCTATTTTGTCTGATACAAGTACTGCAACACCTGCTTTTTTCTCCTTGTTGTTTGCATGAAATATCTTTTTCCATCCCTTCACTTTTAGTCTGTGTATGTGTTTGGGTTTAAAGTGAGTCTCTTGAAGGCAGCATATAAATGGGTCTTGTTTTTTTATCCATTCAGTGACTGTATGTCTTTTGACTGGTGCATTCAGTCCATTTACATTTAGGGTGATTATGGATAGGTATGTACTTATTGGCATTGCAGGCTTCAGATTCGTGGTTACCAAAGGTTCAAGGTTAACTTCCCTACTATCTAAAAGTCTAACAACTAACTTAATATGCTATTACAAACACAATCTAAAGGTTCTTTTTTTTTTTGTTTGTTTGTTTCCTCCTTTTTCTTTCTAGTCCATTCTTTATATATTAGGTATCATATTCTGTACTGTTTGTCTATCCCTTGATTGACTTTAGGAATAGTTAATTTAATTTTGCATTTTCTTAGTAATTAGCTGTTCTATTTTCTTTACTGTGGTTTTATTACCTCTGGTGACAGCTATTAATCTGTAGGAACACTTCCATCTATAGCAGTCCCTCCAAAATACACTGTAGAGATGGTTTGTGGGAGGCAAATTCTCTCAGCTTTTGCTTATCTGGGAATTGTTTAATCCCTCCTTCATATTTAAATGATAATCTTGCTGGATAACGTAATCTTGGTTCAAGGCCCTTCTGCTTCATGGCATTAAATACATCATGCCACTCCCTTCTGGCCTGTAAGGTTTCTGCTGAGAAGTCTGATGATAGCCTCATGGATTTTCCTTTGTATGTGATCCTATTTCTCTCTCTGGCTGCTTTTAATAGTCTGTCCTTATCCTTGATCTTTGCCATTTTAATTACTATATGTCTTGGTGTTGTCTTCCTTGGGTCCCTTGTGTTGGGAGATCTGCGCACCTCCATGGCCTGAGAGACTATCTCCTTCCCCAGATTGGGGAAGTTTGCAGCAATCACCTCCTCAAAGATGCTTTCTATCCCTTTTTCTCTCTCTTCTTCGTCTGGTACCCCTATAATGTGAATATTGTTCCATTTGGGTTGGTCACACAGTTCTCTCAATATTCTTTCATTCTTAGAGATCCTTTTTTCTCTCTGTGCCTCAGCTTCTTTGTATTCCTCTTCTCTAGTTTCTATTTCATTTATTGTCTCCTCCACCGTATCCAATCTGCTTTTAATACCGTCCATTGTGTTCTTCAATGATTGGATCTCCTACCAAAATTCATTCCTGAGTTCTTGAATATCTTTCCATACCTCCATGAGCATGTTAATGAGTTTTATTTTGAACTCCCTTTCAGGGAGAGTCATAAGGTCCATATCATTTAAATCTTTCTCAGGAGTTGTAGTCATAATTTACTCTGGACCAGGTTCCTTTTGCATTTCATATTTCTGTATGGCGCCCTCTAGTGCCCAGAAGCTCTACTTTCTGTAGCTGCTCAGCCCCTGAAGCAATGTGGGGATTGTAGGGGAGTGGTATTGGTGCCTCCGGGGAGGAAAGGGCTGTTTCTAGGTTCCTGGCTGCTATGCCTGTCTCCACTGCCTGAACCAGTGGGCTGAGCACACAGGTATAAGCCTCTGTGCTTTGCATTTTTAGTTGCTGTAGACAGATCTTCCCTCTGGCTGGCCTTACACCAGGGAAGGATTTCCCGGTTTGCAAGCCCGATGGGGCTGGCCAGGAGAAAGGCGCACTAGTCTGCCTGTCACAGAAGGGGTTCTTGAAGCTGTGTAGGCAGCCAGGGAGTTGGAGCACCTGAAGATTGTGAAAGCTCCCAACCTGCTGGGCAGAGTGCACCCGGACAGTTTTGTCCGCCTGTCCTTTCTCCTGAGTAGTAAGCTCTGTGCAATCCCTGCCCCTTTAGCAGCCCTCTTGCTAAGGCCTTCTTTGTTAGGAAGTCTCTCAGACTGCCCGCCTTTCTTTTGTCCCCGAGCAGCTGGATATGGATCCCTCCTTTCACAAGCAGCTGGAATCTTAGTGTCTCCAGGAATTCTGCCTGTCTTAGCTTTCCAACCCCCTAATTACAAGAGTAGCATGCAAGCACCATGAAATGTAGGTTTGTGCTCCCAAAGCAGATCTCCAGAGTTAGGTATTCAGCAGTCCCATATCTCCACTCCTTCCCTGCTCCGTTCCTGTTCCTCTTGCCAGTGAGCTGGGGTGGGGGAAGGGCTTGGATCCTGCAGGACCACATCTTTAGTACGTTACCCTTTTCTGTGAGGGCTGCTCTTCTCTCCAGGTGTATGCAGTTTGTTGCCGTCCTCTTTCCCGTTGCTCTTTCAAGAGTAGTTGTAGTAGCTTTATTTTCATATTATATGAGGTTTGAGGAGGAAGCCTCTGTCTCACCTCTCACGCCGCCATCTTTTTTGACCTTCCCCACTTTTATTCAACATAGTTCTGGAGGTCCTAGCCACGGCAAGCAGACAACACAAGAAATAAAAGGCATCCAGATTGGCAAGGAAGAAGTTAAACTGTCCTTGTTTGCAGATGACATGATATTGTACATAAAAAACCATAAAGAATCCACTCCAAAACTACTAGATCTAATATCTAAATTCAGCAAACTTGCAGGATACAAAATTAATACAGAAAAATCTGTTCCATTCCTTTACACTAACGATGAACTAGCAGAAGGAGAAATGAGGAAACAATTCCATTCACCATTGCATCAAAACGAACAAAATACCTAGGAATAAACCTAACCAAGGAAGTAAAAGACCTACAGTCTGAAAACTACAAGACACTCATGAGAGAAATTAAAGAAGATACCAATAAATGGAAACACATCCCGTGCTCATGGATAGGAAGAATTAATATTGTGAAAATGGTCATCCTGCCTAAACCAATCTACAGATTCAGTGCAATCCCTATCAAAATACCAACAGCATTCTTCAACAAACTAGAGAAAATAGTTCTAAAATTCATATGGAACCACAAAAGACCCTGAATAGCCAACGCAATCCTGAGAAGGAAGAATAAAGGAGGGGATGGGGGGGGGGGAATGATGCTCCCCGACTTCAAGCTCTACTACAAAGCCACAGTAATCAAAGCAATTTGGCAGTGGCACAAGAACAGACCCATAGATGAATGGAACCGACTAGAGAGCCCAGATATAAACCCAAGCGTATATGGTCAATTAATATATGATAAAGGAGCCATGGATATATACAGTGGGAAATGACCACCTCTTCAACAGCTGGTGTTGGCACAACCGGACAGCTCCAAGCAAGGGAATGAAGCTGGATCATTGTCTAACCCCATACACAAAAGTTACCTCAAAATGGATCAAAGACCTGAATGTAATGAAATCATAGAACTCTTAGGAGAAAACATAGGCAAAAATCTCCTGAATATAAATATGAGCAACTTCTTCCTGAACGCATCTCCCCAAGCAAGGGAAACAAAAGTAAAAATGAACAAATAGGAACACATCAAACTAAAAAGCTTGTGTACAGAAAAGGACACCACAGCAGAACAAAAAGGCATCCTACAGTATGGGAGAATTTATTTGTAAATGATATATATCCGACAAGGGGTTAACATCCAAAATATGTAAAGAACTCACATGCTTCAAACCCAAAAAGCAAACAACCTTATTAAAAAATGGGCGAAGGATATGAACAGACAATTCTCCAAAGAAAACGTTCAGATGGCCAAAAGACACATGAAAAGATGCTCCACATCACTGATTATCAGGGAAATGCAAATAAAAACCACAATGAGATATAACCTCACACCAGTTAGTATTGCCAGCATTGAAAAGACTAGAAACACAAATGTTTGTGAGGATGCAGAGGAAGGGGAACCCTCCTCACTTTTGCTGGGAATGTAAGCTAGTTCAACCATTGTGGAAAGCAATATGGAAGTTCCTCAAAAAACTAAAAATAGAAGTACCATTTCACCCAGGAATCCCACTCCTTGGAATTTACCAAAAAATAGAAATTCTCAGATTCAAAAAGGCATATGCACCCCTATGTTTACTACAGCACTATTTACCATAGCGACGATATGGAAGCAACCTAAGTGTCCATCAGTAGATGAATGGATAAAGAAGAGGTGGTACATATACACTAGTATAAATCCTACCATTTGCAACCACATGGATAGAGCTGGAGGATATTATGCTTAGTGAAATAAGCCAGGTGGAGAAAGACAAATACCAAATTATTTACCTCATTTGTGGAGTATAACAAGGAAGGAAAACTGAAGGAACAAAACAGCAGCAGACTCACAGACTCCAAGATGGGAGTAGCATTTACCAAAGGGGAGTGGTTGGGAGGGGGGAGAGAAGGGGATTGAGGCATATTATCATTGGCACACATGGTGTGGGGGCATCATGGGGAAGACAGTGTAGCACAGAGAAGGTAAATAGTGACTCTGTGGCATCTTACTACACTGATGGACAATGACTGCAACGGGGTATGGAGGGGCGACTCGATAATATGGGTGAATGTAGTACCACATTGTTTTTCACGTGGAACCTTCATAAGAGTGTGTATCAATAATACCTTAATAAAAAAAAAGCAGCCACAGTACTTCATCTGAGCTACCCTGTCTAAATGTACTTATCTGTCCCTTGTCCCTGCACAGACTCTTTTCATAATAAACTTTATTGTGACAGGCAGGAAAAAGAAAGCCAGCAGCAGAAGAAATAGATAATCTGAATAGTCATCTGTACATTAAAGAAGTTAAATTCATAGTTTAAAATACTTTCACAGAAAACCCCAAAACAGTGAAATTAAAGTTTCACTATCAAACTAAAAGAACAAATAAGAAAATGAAAAAGTCTGACCAATATCCCTCATGAACAGCAAAAAATCCTGAACAAAATATTAGCAAATTAAATCAATATTTAAAAATGATACTATATCAAAACCAAGTAGGATTTAACCCAGAAATGCAAGGCTGGTTTCAAACGTTTGAAAATCAATGTAATTCACCATTCTAAGCAGACCAAAGAAGAAAAAATACATGATCATATAAACAGAAGCAGGAAAAGGATCTGAAAAATTCAACATCATTCATGATAAAAATTCTTTAAAAAAACTAGGAATAGAAGAGAAAACCATTAAACTAGTTAAGGGTATCTACAAAAAAACCTACAGCTGACATCATACTTAATGATTAAAGACTAAAAAGGCTTTCTTATAAAGGTTAGAACCAAGGTAAGAATATCTACTCTAATTACTCCTATTCAACATCATATTAGAAGTTCTAGTCCAGTAATTAGGAAAAAAATAAAATAGAGGAGGAATACATAATTGAAAGGAAAATATAAAACTGCCTCTATATTTTGTACATGAAAAGTCCTAAGGAATGTACAAAACAGCAAGGGAAGAAAATGGACTATTTAGATATTAGTATATAAATGCTACTCAAATATTTTTAGACTAAGAATAAAACCCTAATGAAAGAAATCAAAGTCTACTAAATGGACAGATGTATTCTGTTCATGGACTTATCCAAAAATTCAGTGATTAAGAGATTCAACACAATTTCAATCAAAATCCAACCGAATTTTTTGTAGATATCAGAAAGCTGATTCTAAAATGTATATGAAAAGGCAAAGGATCCAAATTGCATCACTTTTTTTCTTCCTGGTTTATTTATTATGTTTTTTTTAAATTAAGGTATCATTGATATACAACCTTATGAAGGTTTCACATTAGCAATATTGCGGCTTCAACATTCACCCATATTATCAAGTCCTCCCAACACACACCCCACTGCAGTCACTGTCTATGAGTGTAGTAAGATGCTATAGAGTCATTACTTGTCTTCTCTGTGCTGTACTGCCTTCCCCGTGACTTACCTATATCCTGAGTGATACAAATTAGATCATTTTTTAAAAAGCAGAATAAAATTGGGAGACTCATACTAACAGATTCAAGACTTAATATAAAGCTACAGTAATCAACATGATGTGGTAATGATGAAAGGATAGATAACATCATCCAGTGAAACAAAAGAAAAGTCCAGAAAAGTACCCACACAAATATGGTCATCAGGTCAACTAACTTCTCACAAAGGCACAATAGAGAAAACATATTCTTTTTTGAAAAACGGTGCCACTGCAATTGGACATCCATATATATAAAAATGAACTTTGACTCATACCTTACACCTTATCGAAAAATTAACTTGAAATGTTTCATCTGTCTCAATGCAAAAAGTTAACACTATAAAATGCTTAAAGAAAAAAGAGGAGAAAAATCCTTGCAATCTTAGGTTACTCAAAGAGTTCTTCAATATAACAACAAAAGCATGACCCATAAAAGGCAAAATTGATAATATGGACTTCATCAAAATTAAAAACTTTTTGTCATGCAAAGGAGACTTTTAAAAAAGAAAAGAATGAAGTCAAACCAAAGACTAGGAAAAATTATTTTCAAATCATATTTCTGAAAAATGATTTGTACTCAATATGTAAGGAAATCTAAAAACTCAGTAATGGAAGAGTATAGGAATGCACATTTGGATGAAGAAACTCCCAGAGTGATTACTATAAGTCAGAGTAGTGATTACTTTAGTGAAAAGGAGGGGCTGTAATTGAGGTGAAACATATAGAGGAACTTTTAGAATGGCTGGTGAAGTTATATTTCTTCCTTAAGTACTGGTTGTATAGTACAGGAAAATTTAGTTACAGTCCATTAAGCTATAAATTTATTTTGCCAAGTTTCTGTATCTCTGTTTGATTTTATAATAAAAAGAAAAAATTATATACACAGAATAGTTTTTGCAAAGAGGGCAATATAACAAAGTGGTATGGATTATTTTTAGGTAATTATGTCCAGTATTACAAATGACATTCATAAGCCTATCCTCTTCTTGTATTCCAAATTTTCAACAATAACATGTTCAATTTCTACAACCAGGAAAAAAAGAAAAAAGATGCAACAACTTAACAGGTATCTATAGAACACTACATCCAAAAGCAGCAGGATACACATTTTTCTCAAGTGTACATAGAACATTCCAGAGAACATAATATACTAGGCCACAAAAAGAGCCACAATAAATTCAAAAACACTGAAATTGTATCCAGCAACTTCTCAGATCACAACAGTATAAAACCAGAAATAAATTACAAAGAAAACAAAAAAGCCCACATGGAAGCTGTTAAACAACCTGCTTCTAAATAATCAATGGATCAGTGAACAAATCAAAACAGAAATCAAGCAATACATGGAGACAAATGAAAACAAAAATACAACAGTACAAAATTTGTGGTACACTGCAAAAGTGGTTCTAAGAGGGAAATACATAGCAATACAGAACTATCTCAAGAAACAAGAACAATCCCAAATAAACAATCTAAACTCACAATTAAAGAAACTAGAAAAGAACAAATGAAATCCAAAGGTAGTAGAAGGAGGGACAGAATAAATAAATAAATAGAGAAGAATAGAATAACAATAGAAATAAATAAAATAGAAATAAAACAACAGAAAAAAAAATCAATGAAAACAAGAACTGGTTCTTTGAGAAAAATTAACAAAATAGACCTGTAGCCAGACTTTTCAAAAACAAAATAGCACACAAATTCAGAAACAAAAAGGAAACAGTCAGAACAGATGCCACAGAATACAAAGAATTATTAGAGAATTCTTAGAAATGGATAAATTCCTAGAAAAATACAACCTTCCAAGATTGACCCAGGAAGAAACAAAATCTGAACTGACCAATTACCGGTAACAAAACTGAATTAGTAATCAAAAAACTCCCAACAAAGAAAAGTCCAGGACCAGATGGCTTCACAGCTCAATTCTACCAAACATTTAAAGAAGAGCTAATACCCATCCTTCTAAAGGTATTCAAGCAGTAGAAGAGGAGGGAATACTTCCAAACTCATTCTATAAGGACAGCATCACTCTAATACTAAAACCAGAAGATATGACAAAAAAAAGAAAAATTTACAGCAATAGACTGATGAACACAGATGAACAAAATATTAGCAAACTGAATTGAAAAATACATCAAAAGGATCACCCACCACAACCAAGCGAATTTATTCCAGGGATGCATGGATGGTATAATATTCGTAAATCAATCAATGTGATACTCCACGTCAACAAAAAGGATAAAAACTACATGATCACCTCAATAGATGATGAAAAAGCATCTGGCAAAATTCAACATCCATTCATAACAAAAACTCTCAACAAAATGAGTATAGAGGGTATACACCTCAACATAATAAAGGCCATATATGACGAACCCACAGCTAACATCACACTCAGTGGTGAGAAGCTGAAAGCTTTTCCTGTAAGATCAGGAACAAGGCAAGGGTGTCCACCCCCACCACTTTTATTTAAAATAGTACTAGAGCAATCAGGCAAGATAAAGAGATAAAAGGCACCTAAATTGGCAAGGAAGAAGTTAAACTGTCACTACTTGCAAATGACATGTATTACATATAGAAAACCTAAACACTACACAAAAAAACTATTAGAATAACTGGATTCAGCAAAGTTGCAGGATAGAAAATTAATACACAGAAATCTGTTGTATTCTTATATACTTATAATGAAGTAGCAGAAAAGGAAATCAGAAAAACAATTCCATTTACAGTTGCATAGAAAAAATAAAATATCTAGTAATACAACTAACCAAAGAGGTGAAAGACCTGTACTCTGAAAACTATAAGATACTTGTGAGAGAAATTAAAGAAGACACAAACAAATGGAAGTCTATCCCATGCCCATGGCAAGGAAGAATTAATATTGCCAAAATGGCCACCACCCTGACCAAAGCAATTGATAGATTCAATGCAATCCCTACCAGAATAAAAACAGCATTTTTCACTAAACTAGAACAAATAATCCTAAAAATTCACATGAAACCACAAAAGACCCCGAATAGCCAAAGCAATCCCGAGAAAGAACAAAAAAGCTTGGAGATTATGCTCCCTGACTTCAAGCTTTGTAGTATAGCTTGAAAAACAGTATGGTACTGGCACAAGAACAGGCCCATAGATCAATGGAACAGAATAGAGAGCCCCGATATAAACTCACACATACATGGCCAATTAATACACGATAAAAGAGCCATGAATAGAAAATGGGGAAAAGACAGCCTCTTCAACAACTGGTTTGGGAAAACTGGACAGCTACATATAGAGAATGAAATTATTACTGTCTAACTCTACCCACATAAGTAAACTCAAAGTGGATCAAAGACCTAAATGTAAGACATGAAACCATAAAACTCTTAGAAGAAAACATAGGCAAAAATCTCTTGAACAGGACTTCCGGGAACATGGCGGTGTGAGCAGGGCGGCAGAAATCTCCTCCCAACACTATATTTATCTACGAAAACACAGCAAATACATCTATTCCTAAAAGAGAGACAAGAATACACAGGAAAGCACACAGCGTACAGCTACACCCGAGAGGACTCGGCACCCCAAGAGGTGGTCTTAAAGAGCCCAGCTGACATACGTGGCAACTATCAGTGACCAAATTATAGGGCCATGAAAAGACAGAGGAATATGGTTCAGACCAAAATCAACCAGACAACCCCAGAGAGGGACTCTGAAGGGATGAAAATGCACAGCCTCCATGAAAAAGAATTCAGAATAAAAGTCATAACCATGCTGATGGACCTACAGAGAAATGTGCAAGAGCTGAGGGAGGAAGTGAGGGAACTGAGGAAAGACAATACAGAAATCAGACAAGCGATCGACGGGCTTAACAGCAGAATGGATGAGATGCAAGAGACTGTTAATGGAATAGAAAACAGAGAACAGGAGTACAGAGCAGCTGAGGCAGAGAGAGATAAAAGGATTTCTAGGAATGAAAGAATATTAAGAGAACTGTGTGACCAATCCAAACGGAACAATATTCGCATTATAGGAGTACCAGAGGAAGAAGAGAGAGAAAAGGGATAGAAAGTGTCTTTGAAGAAATAATTGCTGAAAACTTTCCCTCGCTGGGGAAGGAAGTAGTCTCGCAGTCCACCGAAGCTCATAGATCTCCCAACACAAGGGACCCAAGGAAGACAACACCAAGACACATAATAATTAAGATGGCAAAGATCAAAGATAAAGACAGGGTATTAAAGGCAGCTAGAGAGAGAAAAAAGATCACCTACAAAGGAAAACCCATCAGACTATCATCAGACTTCTCAACAGAAACCTTACAGGCCAGAAGAGAATGGCATGATATATTTAACGTTATGGAAACAGAAGGGCCTCGAACCAAGAATATTGTATCCAGCACGATTATCATTTAAATATGATGGAGGGATTAAACAATTTCCAGATAAACGAAAGTTAAGAGAGTTTGCCTCTCATAAACCACCACTACAGGATATCTTAAATGGACTGCTCTAGAGGGAAGCACACCTAAGGCTAAAAAGATGTCACCAGAGAAAAAAAAAATCATAGCGAAGAAAGCAGACCATCCAAATACCAACTAAAGGCAAAGAATAAAACACCTATTATAGAAAGAATGGAGGAGGAGGAATAAGAAGGGAGAGAAAGAAAGAAACATCAGACTGTGTTTACAAAAACTTAACCAGAAAGTTAAGTTAGATTGTTAGATAGTAAAGAAGCAACCCTTGAACCCTTGGTAACCACGAATCTAAAGCCAGCAATGGCAATAAGTACATACGTATCAATAATCACCCTAAATGTAAATGGACTGAATGCACCAATCAAAAGACACAGAGTAACAGAATGGATAAAAAAGCAAGACCCATCTATATGCTGCCTACAAGAAACTCACCTCAAATCCAAAGATATACACAGAATAAAAGTGAAGGGATGGAAAAAGATATTCATGCAAACAACAAAGAGAAAAAAGCAGGTGTTGCAGTACTTGTATCAGACAAAATAGACCTCAAAAAGAAGAAAGTAGCAAAAGATAAAGAAGGACATTACATAATGATAAAGGGGTCAGTCCAACAAGAAGATATAACCATTATAAATATATATGCACCCAACACAGGAGCGCCAGCATATGTGAGACAAATACTAACAGAATTAAAGGAGGAAATAGACAGCAATGCATTCATCTTAGGAGACATCAACACACCACTCACTCGAAAGGACAGATCAACCAGACAGAAAATAAGTAAAGACACAGAGGCACTGAACAACACACTAGAACAGATGGACCTAACAGACATCTACAGAACTCTACACCCAAAAGCAACAGGATACACATTCTTCTCAAGTGCACATGGAACATTTTCCAGAATAGACCACATACTAGGCCACAAAAAGAACCTCAGTAATTTCAAAAATATTGAAATCCTACCAACCAACTTCTCAGATCACCAAGGTATAAAACTAGAAATAAATTTTAGAAAGAAATCAAAAAGGCTCACAAATACATGGAGACTTAACAACACTCTCCTAATTAATCAATGGGTTAACGACCAAATCAAAACAGAAATCAAAGAATATATGGAGACTAATGACAACAACAACACAAAGCCACAACTTCTGTGGGACGCAGCAAAGGCAGTTCTAAGAGGAAAGTATATTGCAATCCAGGCCTATTTAAAGAAGGAAGAACATTCCCAAATGAATAGTCTAAAGACACAATTACTGAAATTGGAAAAAGAAGAACAAATGAGGCCCAAAGTCACCAGAAGGAGGGACATAATAAAGATTAGAGAGGAAGTAAATAAAATTGAGAAGAATAAAACAATAGAAAAAATCAATAAAACCAAGAGCTGGTTCTTTGAAAAAATAAACAAAATAGATAAACCCCTAGCCAGACTCATTAAGAGAAAAAGAGAATCTACACACATAAACACAATCAGAAATGAGAAAGGAAAAATCACGACGGACCCCACAGAAATACAAAGAATCATAAGAGAATATTATGAGAATCTATATGCTAACAAGCTGAAAACACAGAAGAAATGGACAACTTCTTAGAAAAATACAACCTTCCAAGACTGACCAAGCAAGAAACAGAAAAACTAAACAGACCAATCACCAGTGACGAAATCGAATTGGTAATCAAAAAACTACCCAAGAACAAAACCCCTGGGCCTGATGGATTCACCTCTGAATTCTACCATACATATAGAGAAGAAATAACACCCATTCTCCTTAAAGTTTTCCAAAAAATAGAAGAGGAGGGAATACTTCCAAACTCATTCTATGAAGCCAGCATCACTCTAATACCAAAACCGGGCAAAGACCTCACCAAAAAAGAAAATTACAGACCAATATCCCTGATGAACATAGATGCAAAAATACTCAACAAAATATTAGCAAACCGAATTCAAAATACATCAAGAGGATCATACACCATGATCAAGTGGGATTCATCCCAGGGATGCAAGGATGGTACAACATTCGAAAATCCATCAACATCATCCACCACATCAACAAAAAGAAGAACAAAACCACATGATCATCTCCATAGATGCTGAAAAAGCATTTGACAAAATTCAGCATCCATTCCTGATTAAAACTCTCAACAAATGGGTATAGACGGCAAGTACCTCAACATCATAAAGGCTATATATGACAAACCCACAGCTAACATCATACTTAACGGCGAGACGCTGAAAGCTTTCATCTAAGATCGGGAACAAGACAAGGATGCCCACTCTCTCCACTGTTATTCAACATAGTACTGGAGGTCCTAGCCACAGCAATCAGACAAAACAAAGACATACAAGGCAGCCAGATTGGTAAAGAAGAAGTCAAATTGTCACTATTTGCAGATGACATGATACTCTACATAAAAAACCCTAAAGATTCCATTCCAAAACTACTAGAACTAATATCTGAATTCAGCAAAGTTGCAGGATACAAAATTAACACACCGAAATCTGTTGCTTTCCTATACACTAATGATGAACTAACAGAAAGAGAAATCAGAAAAACAATTCCATTCACAATTGCATCAAAAAGAATAAAATACCTAGGAATAAACCTAACGAAGGAAGTGAAAGACCTGTACTCTGAAAAACTACAAGACACTCCTAAGAGAAATTAAAGAGGACACTAACAAATGGAAATGCATCCCATGCTCTTGGCTAGGAAGAATCAATATTGTCAAAATGGCTATACTACCTAAAGCAATCTACAGATTCAATGCAATCCCTATCAAACTACCAACAGCTTTCTTCAATGAACTGGAACAAATAATTCTAAAATTCATATGGAACCACAAAAGACCCCGAATAGCCAAAGCAATCCTGAGAAAGAGGAATCAAACAGGGGGAATTACACTCCCTGACTTCAAGCTCTACTACAAAGCCACAGTAATCAAGACAATTTGGTATTGGCACAAAAACAGACCCACAGACCAGTGGAACAGAATAGAAAATCCAAACATTAACCCAAACATATTTGATAATATTAATATTTGATAAAAGTGCCTTGGATATACAATGGGGAGATGACAGCCTCTTCAGCAGCTGGTGTTGGAAAAACTGGACAGCTACATGTAAGAGAATGAAACTGGACTGCTGTCTAGCCCCACACACAAAGGTAAACTCAAGGTGGATCAAAGACTTGAATGTAAGTCATGAAACCATAAAACTCTTAGAAAAAAACATAGGCAAAAATCTCTTGGACATAAACATGAGCGACTCCTTTATGAACATATCTCCCAGGCAAGGGAAACAAAAGCAAAAATGAACAAGTGGGACTATATCAAGCTGAAAAGCTTCTGTACAGCAAAGGACACCATCAGTAGAACAAAAAGACATCCTACAGTATGGGAGAATATATTCATAAATAATGTATCT